>JAZAYU010000220.1:0-190485 GCA_038501625.1 Corbicula japonica
ATAAATTAATGTTTAAAAGCGAAATGGAAACATTACTGTAAGCGGGAAGGAACATGAATTGATGTTACTGTAGCAATTACCAGAGTTAGATGTTATGCACATAAATTACTAACAGAAGAAGGAAGGTTCAGGATTAAAATTAGAGAAGAATATGTAAATTACAGTCAAACATGTAAACAAAGACCACTCAGGTGAGAACCCAAAAGTAGTCTTTACAAAAAGGTTGTCTTTGTTCACAAATAAATTTGTTCTTTAAATCAGTCAGTGGGACAAATAAATTGTGGTCTTTGTCCACAATGTTCTTTGATTACAAGTGGTCTTATCACAGGTTTGACTGTATTTAACATAAATTTTGTCGAATCAGCGTATCGTTTTTCTGTTGGTTTGTACATTATATACAATGTTTACACAGTACATTTGTATTATTGTTCATGACCAACTATACAAAAAATTTCACAAATACTGAAAACAAAACAAACCGGATTGTTAAACAAAGTTAGAAAATACATATATGAAGCAAGCTTGTTAAGAGAAAATGCCTAAAATCAAATGATATCCTACTAACATTAATTAAGGTCTTAATATGTATGTTAGATTTTGTGCATACTTAGTATTATTGTGTCTGGATTTTTGTGCATACTTAGTATTATTGTGTCTGGATTAATATTATTATTGTACTGTTTAAACTCAAACAAACAATTAAACATATATATGAATGAAAATATTACCAATAAATGCTATAACTAAATCCAAGTATGTTGCAGACCAGAGCATCATTTTTTAAATCTCCACTGAATGTATGATCAACTGTCCAAAATTCATCACTAGTACTGAA
Organism: Corbicula japonica; assembly: GCA_038501625.1. NCBI lineage: Eukaryota > Metazoa > Mollusca > Bivalvia > Venerida > Cyrenidae > Corbicula > Corbicula japonica. Next base: position 836 of record JAZAYU010000220.1, read on the forward strand.
ATACAAATTTATATTCCACAAAGAATCAAATTCATAAAAAATATAAATTTGATGAATTTCTATAAATGTCATGTTTTTTTTCATTTAAGCATAATTATGTTACTATTCAAACAACAAATTTCCCAGTTATAAATTAAGATTTTATGTACTGTAGATTATTATAATTTTGAATACATTTAACTGACCAATTATGAATGTAGGTTTCTTTTATTAACCAAAATTCTATTAGATGCTTTCAAATATGATTATTGTAAAGTAGATTGATTACAAACAAATTTATCTATAAGAAGCATATTAAAATGTACTTATCTGACACAGAACATCTAAGTACTAGTTCAGGGTCTTCAGTATGTGAAAATCTAGCACAAATAAATAAATAAGTATAAACACTTTGACATAGCTTTTCATGGTGAGTTCTTTAAATTGTTGAACAAATTTCTAAAACAATTTGCAAACTGTAACTAAAGGTTATCAATTAAGACCTTTATTTTATCATTTTATTTCAATTTAACCCTGGTAAATATATCACACGTGCAAACCCACGGAACCGGAAATAAACAATGACTTATGACTTACACTGGTTAGCCTAGTTTACATAAATTATTCAATGTTAAATAAGTGCTTTGGAATTAAAATCATTAATTGCATAAACTTAACACAATTGGAGTTTAGTGTAAAAACTTACTATATATAAATATTAATTATTTTAATATGCAAAAGAATGTATTTAACAAACATCTAATCATCTGGTTGTTATTTTTCAATTAGCCATATCACAAATTGCTTTTCAGCATCCTAAATTTCCGATTTGCTTTCGGAATCTGAACATGACACTTTATAAACTGCAATAATTACAGTAACACATTATCTTTTTACGTTGGTAATAAGAGATGGGTAGATAATACCGAGTTCAAGTTCACTGTTAGAAACCATTAATTTTTAAGCTATTCATCACTGTTCATAATGTTTACAAGAACTTACCTTTGTCTCTGTAGTACAAATTATACACTATATCCACTAGTCAATGGTGACAATGGTGACAGATAGCAGAATATACGCTGTATCAATCCCCTGTTAAATCAACACTAGAATTTATTTTAAAAATTGTAATAACAAGCAATCAAGTGCAATAAGTAACATTACACACTAATACTCACCACTTGAGCCAAAATTCTTCAATGTTTTGAAAGAAGAAAAATGAGTTGTTGTTTCAATTTCGTGTTGTCTCAGAAGTTCTAAAGCTGCCTCCAAATTTGCACACTCTTCCATTCTAATAATTTGATCCACAGGCAAATATGTAATTCGAATAAATTGATTCTGCGGTGATGGATTTACTGTGTTAATGGTTGTAAACAGAAGATATTGGTGGTGTATCTAGAAACCACCAAACAACAGCAGGTCCCAGAGTCTACAATAATTCGTTCTACCCACACACAGTGCGAGTGTGGAACAACATCACAGATGCCACCTCCCTGGAGAGTTTCAAGACTGCACTGAGTCTGCACAGAGCAGCCTCCTCCAGTCTAACCTACCAGTCTACCAGCACCATGTAAATAGTTTTAAAGACTCAAAATTTTAACCTTTATTTTAACACTGGAGAAGCGATGACTGTCTCATCCGCTCAAATAGATCAACATTACAGTCTAAAAAGACTCTTGACATTCAGATGTATTGGAAGAAAGAGAAGAAGAATTCGCGGTTCTCCACTGGAGGGAAAATACGACAACAACAACAATAACAACAACAACATAGCGATGACGTATACACAAAAATGTAACGGATTGCCAATGTACAAAATATTGGATTGCCTCTATACATTACCATTGTTTACATCCGAATATTTACGCGCATGCGCAGTACCTGGTTGGCAAAATATCGTTTTCGGAACCGTTACAGCTACGGAAACCATATATCCCATGTAGCCATTTCGGCGGATAATAGTGCAAAATATTTTAATTTGGCATGCAATAAAATGTAGATGTACGATCAATTATATTTAACATAGTTTCATTTAGTGTTTATGCATGCTGATCATGCGAAAATTAACTAAAACCGTTCCGTCGATACATCCTTGCGGGGATGATTCTTAGTTAATGTGTTCGCAAAAAACGGTTGTTTTGGGGTTGAGTAATAAAAATAATATACTATTTTCATTTTTTTAAGTAAATACATCATCTCCGTCTTGGCTTTTTATACAGCGAACTGCATAGAATATTTAGAATACATTTAAAAAATTGAAGACATGCCTATTAAATATAGGGTAACCCTTTTGTATCCGCCTATGGCTATATGGACTAGAATATAAATAATTATGCGCTTAGCAAATAGGCGATTAATATACAACTATCAAAATGTGTTGCTATCCTAAATCTGGTTTTAAATGACAACGATACAGAACTCGAACAATCTCTTTATTGTTTTAGTAAAAAGGCGTATTAAGAATATGCATTTCAGAAATACTCGTAAATTCTTCGCGCACAGCCGCAAGGTAGAGATGTAAAGAATGCATTATGTTTAAATTTGCTCTAATCAAGACAAATAATGTTTATTGAGTATCCATAAAAGAGCAAGGTACTTGTCCCTGTTCTGTTTTACTGGTTCGGTGACACGCGTGTGATCTATGCCGCTAACTATCTGGGACCTCTGCCGGCCACGCTCTAGTATTACATGATATAATAGCCCCGGTCCCCAAATCACTGATTTAATCAGTCCATCCGGTGATCAAACGACTTGTGATATATGCCGCGCACTGTACAGCCGCGGGAAGCAGGAAGTATTCAGACACGTGTCATGTATATCACGTATGGCCGATAATCCCTTTATATCGGTCCAATTAATTTTATGAAAGTATGTGAAGTTTAGTATTCCAATATTATCGCAAGACTTTATTTATAATTATATTAAATTTAGTGACATGAATTTCATATCCGTTTTTCCGGCGAATTTTTAACGAAATGATTGGTACTGATGTTGTCTTGATCCCACTGCAGAAAATAAGAAGAGTGAACTCAATGGTAAATACTGCCAGTCTGTTGGGTTTTTTTGTTGGGCAGGTACTACGAAATATGTGTGTCCATAAAGATTTGCGAACATTCAGATATTTTACGATCATTGACGGAAGATTGTTAAAGTAGGCAGTCCAGTGCAGAAAACAATATACCGCCTTTACGTGTTTGATTTGTAGAAGTTGGAGTATTGTTTTGAAATTTTGTGATATTTCTTTGAATTAAGTAGAAACATTAAATATTGACGAATCCGTCTTTATTTAAAAAAATTCATAGGCGGAATCTAATACTTACTAAATTATTCATGACATTTAGAAATAAGTCTGCGTCCCCTATTTGTCTTTTCGATATAGTTGTAAATTAAAATCCGATTAATATAATAAATCCAGACGAAAGTCTAAAAATGTGATAATTGTAACATATTACAATGAACCCCAGGTAAATCAAAAGGTAAGAAATATGAGTCACAAAAATGTCAATCATAACAATGCATAAAGAAATTAAAATCGTCATTATATAGTCTCATAATATATAAGCCTGTCTAAAACAAAAACCACATGTATATTAAGTTTGAACACGCCCCCAATTTTTTTTTTAGAGTTTCCTCAGGAAAGTTCGCATACATTTATTAATTGAGCATATGCCTGAGTTGGATCTGTGCTTACTTTTTTGGTATTCTTAGCCGTTTCGAAACTACACGCCATCAAAGTATGCCACTAACGTCACTCAAGTTTGAGACGTCTGTCAAATTACAAGTATTCAAATACGAACAAATCAATCAATCAATCAATCAATCAATCAATCTGCCAGTCAGTCAGTCAGTCAGTCAGTCAGACAGTCAGTGAATGAAGGAATGAATCAATAGAGGAAGGAATTCTAGTGAATGATTTTGGGTTCTGATCTATAACAACATGAATAATTATTCCGCTGTTTATATTTTATTGTTTTCTGCTTGTGTCCTTTAAATTACAATAAATGTAAATTGTAATTTGAAATTGAAAAAAAAAACACGAATGTTTACTGAACTGTTGATAAACTAATTTTATTACTTAATGTTATTGTTTGTTCGTTACACTACATAATACGCTATTTTTGCCAACCAGCCGGTGCGCATGTAACTTAAGCAAGTGCGTGTGACGTCACTCGTCAACATTCGTATTAACCCTAACGCAAGTTGAAGATGGATTGCGGCGCCCTTGATTCCAGATAACTTATATTATGGTCAAATTATGGTCTGAATATTAACAGAAATTATATTTTTATTTCATTAACAAATGTTTTATTCACGATAATCGTTCGACTGCGTACAAAACAGAAAGGATGAATCAAAAATATGTGCACTACCGGCTTTTATACTGACCCGGGAAAACTAGTGACAAAAATTTAAAAATGTCATATAATAGTAAAAACTATGCAAAAAGGCCGTGAAAAAAGATGCCAAGGGTACTCCAAAACTAAACTCTCTGTGGAATAAAACATCAAATGTTTCAAAAATTCTTTCCCAGTCAGTTGAAACATGCCAAGTTTCTAAGGATCAGATGATGGCCATTCTACTGTATAAGTGATATATCTGTAAAGCGGTCAGAACAAACCCTGGAAGAGATTCATAACATTTCCAGAGACACTAAAGCAAGGTAAATCAAGCTATAGTGCAGATAAATGACTGTTGAAATTTCCCAATTTGGTTTGATTTGTTGATACTTTTTTCCCAAATTTGACTATTTACCGCATCAAAAATTCCCAATTTGGGCAGGGGCCTTTTTCCCAAAAACTCCTGAAAAAGCCCTGTTAATCCTGAAGAAATTTCAAGAATTTCATGGGAAAATTCGAAATAAAGCTATCGATTAAAAGTAGTGAACATGTACAGCGTTGAATTTTTCAATTAATTTAGAATCAAGTGAATGGGAAAATATTCGTTCATAATTATTGTTTTAGACAATTGTCGGAAACGAGCGAAGATTTTCGTACGAAATCGTTAGTTTCCGGGGTCTGGTCTGGGTCTGGTTAGGGTTTTACCCACAAACTTTTGTACGTTGACAATGTTTTGCTTCATTATAACCTAACTACGTGAACCATGAAATCTCAGCTACTGTCTTACAATGCAAAAGTACCTGATTATTTATTACCTACCTGTTACAATGAGTGTCACGCATTCATTTTCATGTATTGTTTTATTTAATTACTGAAGCATTTACTTTCGTTTTCTGCACATCCATATTTGTGTCATTGCGCTTGCGCGCCTTGGGTTGTAAGGAACGACAACTCTGCGAAGGAGATGTGCGTCCAACTACATCGACTCTACTTCATACAAGTTTTAGCTTTCCAAAAAGCTAGTCGGTCATTAGCACAACCTTTTAACAAGACGGCAGAAAAGTTTGAATTTTAAGGCACTTTTATTGCATGCCATACAAAAATGTAAGTTTACTTATAGGTATTTCCTCTTTCGAATGAGATGTATTTAATCTGGTGATAAATCTAACCATGTTTGCGAACAAGTTAATGATTTACTTGGAAGTTTGTCAAACAATTTTTTGTGTCAGAAAGTGTTAGAAAGCAACGATTATCAAGCTGTAAATATATATCAAAAGCTACAGAATATGTTAAAAACCAAAGTTTTTCACAGTCATAGGGTGGGAGAGAAAAACGTGAACAGTCTGTCAGGGACTCACAGGTATGATAAAATTGTTCTTTCTGATCTAGAACAATATCGTTAGAATGTTGGTTCAATTCAATTATTTATTAGAGTCTCATTCACATTACGTATACACAACGCAGTTTATACAATGAATTTATATAAATGTAGTAGTACATGCATGTGACCAATCCATATTGATTTATAAGAGACTATTCGATACTAAAAGATACAGTATCTTTACACGTAAAACACTGAAAACATTCTATGATAAAACTAAGTAATACACCTTAATTAAGACATATACATATATGGATCTTAAAACAATAGTGTACTCATAGTACGGCATATATCAGTTCTATTGGCAAAATTGTAAAACACTAAAAAAATTGTTGTATTATTAAATTATTCTTATATACAGCTCTACATATTTACAGTTGTTATAAAACATTGTCATTTATATCAGTGTTTTCTCCATTCTTGGAGAATATTATAGCAGGTTTTGGCTGACAAATACATCAAATTCTCTTTGGTGAAAATGTAAATAAATTTCTCTAAATCTGACATGTTTTTACATTCATAATTTGTAGATAGAGTATCCGGTAATTTACATCTAATATTGGCATAGATTGGACAATGTAGAATTCACCTAGTATGTCTCATGACTTCGAATAACAACCTAACGCATTGAATTCAAATCAAATTCACAAAAAGTATGCACTACAGCGCCGTCTTTTTTTTTTTTGTTAAAAGCTTATGCCAATGACCAACTAGCTTTTTGGAAAGCAAAATTTTGTATTGTCTATTATTGACAGTTTCACGACCCGATTTGATACTTCTGCAAAAGTATGTGTGTTCGCATGTTCCAAAGATTATTTTGTTGATTCAAAACCAAATAACAACTAAGTAAAGCTTAAACTTGTAGTGTCTATTATTTTCAGTTTCATTACCCGATTTAAGATTTCTGCAAAACTGTGTGTTCTGGTTCCAAAGAAAATTTTTACATTCAAAACCTTATAAAACTTTAGCAACCAGTTGATTAGTGGCAAAATTCAAGATAACAGTTAAGCAAAAGTATCAAGAAAGTAACGACGGATGTATCCATATCGAACTAGCTAAACCATGTAAAACATTCCCTGGGATACCTCTGATCCCCGAGTTTCACTAAATGCTGAAGTTCGTAGATTCGTTTAATCACAAAAATGTAGTTTGTTTTGCAGTCTGGTTCTCTGTGAGACTGCACACAGCTTGACCAAATCTCCACTGATGCCAACATGTATGATAGGTGCACCAGTCCAGATGCAACCATTGAAGAGGTAAAAGAGGTGAATTAGGCAAAAACAATTTTAGGCAAACCAATTTTGCAAGTGTAAAACTGTTTACTGTTAAGAGCTGGGTGACGACATGAAATATTTATCAACAACCTGGGCTAGATGAAATGGGCAGTTATTGAGCCTGCAGTGTTTTCATATTTGGTATGTTCTTAAGCCTTTACTCAGGATCTGCACTGTTCATGTTCAACTAATTATGTTATTTCTGACTACGGAATTAGTGAACAGTGTAGATTCTGATCAGACAGCTATAAAATGCAGAAATATTGAGTAAGGGATTAAGCTTTTTTTTATAGCAATAATAAACTTTTATATGATAAGTCTGGAAGTGCAGTGATATTTTTTCACAATATTTTTTTGTTATTCCCTTTTGGTTTAAGAACAATATCTTAGAGCCTAGAATTCATTACTATTTCTTTGTGATTTTACAGATTCTGCAACCAACAGACCACAATTTCTACAAAAACTGATGAAACATCTGATCAGTTTTTTCAAGACAAGCCTGATCTTGGAGACTATATAGAGAAGTTATGAACGTAAAGAGAAATCAGAGCAGTATAATCATTCTTTGAAAAATGGCCAACTAATAATATTTTTGATTTCAAAAAGAAAGACTAAATTGTTCAATTATTATACAGGCCTCAAAATTGAAGTATTTATGGCCCTGTGGAAATATATGGAACCTGAGGCATTTCTTATGAAATACCCAATTGTTGCAAGAACTGTACTTTTCCAACACATTGGAGATACCTAAAAGAAGAAACATGGGATATCAAGGTTACTAAGCTTAGAGGAAGAAATGTTCTTCACATTAGTGAAACTTAAGTTAGGTTAACAGACAGCTGATTGTGCCATAAGGTGTGGTGTTTCAACTTCAAAATTCGCTCCATATTCACAGCCTGGGTTACAATACACTTAAAAACTTTTCTAAGTATACAGCTTCATACCGGGGCATTACTGGCTTGATATTTGAGCTTTTGCTATGAAACTTTCAATAAAAATGCAATAAATACTAACTGATTTATGAGAAAAATAGTCAAATTTAACAGGTATATTATAAAACTAAAAGATAGGCGACTACATTTTATGCATTCAAACTGATTTGCTCAAAAAGTGGTTGCACTGTAAACAGTTATTAAACATTAAGATTAGAATGAAATGAATTTAATTTAACGGAAATAGAAGAATAGAAGAATAGCATATTTCTAGGTTCCAAATATTCGATTATATGTACGTGTAGTTCGTTTACTAAGTTGAACATATGCTTTATTAACTGATTTTGTGAATTTGTATTGTGTGAGTGTCAGTATTCTAAATGATTTTGAGCAGTAAGTTTTCTGACATTTTGAATGAAGTTTTACTAATAAATCAGTTAGTATTCATTGCATGGTTTATCAAAAATTTTAGGGCAATAGCCCAAAAATCAAGCCAGTAATGCACCACTACGAAGGTGTATACTTAGCAAAGTTGTTAAGTGTACTATCACCAATCGTATCAATGCAGCGATCTCCGGCAAGCTTCGGATATACACCTTGTAAATAATTGTAGGAATACACCAGTTGGTGATTTGCCCCGGCGAACAACCTCCTGTTGCTAATTATAACAAACATGGCAGACTTTTGCGAAAGTTGAAATGAAAGTTGAAATGCGAGCAAATTGAATGAGATAAAGAATTTCATTGTTTATGATCTTTATATAAGTGTTCCAGGAGAAGTTTGTGTATGGCCTCAGTACTGTACAGCATTTGATACATTGCAATTGCCGCCATTGGGTACCAGTGTAGAACATTGTCTACACTGTTATTATTCAATTTATAATACCAGTTAATAACAATACCAGTTAATAACATTGTTTAACAGCCCAATAACAGTGAATAAATTGTAAATGTATATATTGATTGAAAATGTCTGTCTAGTAAAGATGTTAGTCTCATTAATTTGACGGCAAGCACAGACCCATTATCATACTGACTTTTTATAGATGTCTGTCCTTGTACATATTATCTACAAGAGTATTCAAATTTAATATTTGACACTTTCTTATTGTTAAGTTGTATGATAAATCAGCATATTAATGAGGAAGCAAGCCATAAAACCTAAAACTGCGTGCAAACTTTGACAAATGGTATTCTCCTTCAAATCACAAGGCAGTTGGTAGACTTTCGACCGCCACTGAAAATTTAGCTCCACAGAAGTGACCAGATATTATACTGCTTTCACTACAAATATATTGATACAGATTAATGATCATTAATTTTTTTATCAATCAAGCAACCAAAAGCTTCCCTGGCTTCAATTGCCAACATTAAGTTGGAATTTAAATATGATGTTCAAGATTCTGACAATCACACCTTGTAATCATAGTTACTTTTATTCTTCAAGTGCTAAGCACAACATTTGTCTGTGGCAGTACCACACATAAACAATAGGCAATTCATATGAAAAAATACTGTTAGATACAATAGCACTCCGCTAAATGCTCAAACTAAAGTAGAGTTTCGGTATGCACCACTTTAAATTAAATAAAAAAGTTGTGTATGTTGGATTTTTACTTTGCATACCAAGAAATATCCATTAAAATGCTTGTTATGTACCTTTTGGCTATTAATCACCCTCTGCAGCATGCTAATCTGCTCTGTAACATAGCTTGCATGGTGAGTGCTACTGCACATCAGCACATTGGCCATTAGCTAGGCTCCCTCAGTGCTAGAGGACCTAGGGGTTCAGGTTAGACAATGCAGAAAAATATTCACTGTTTGATTCCAGGATGGATACCTTCCAAATTCTAGTGCACAGATTGTAAGTATCCAGCATGCAAACATTACAAAAACTACAGATTTGACAAATTAAGTGATTTTACTCACAAGCAGATGTCAGTAGAAACAGTACCGGTATGAATAATTACTATAGCATGTGAAAAATGGTAAATATTCACTGACTTATATATTCTTAATGATTGGAACTTCGTGCTGTATGCATGAGAAATTGTACCAGGAGATTCCTGTTAGGATATCTTGTTTTATGAAACACATTTGGCCTCAAATAAGAACAGTTCTATTGAAGAAAATATACATGTGCAAGTTCGCACACAAAAAAAACAAAACAAAAAAAACAAGAAAAAGTAGGGAGCAACTACAATAGCAGGTAAAAATAGGGGCCACTTCATTTCCAGAGAGTACAACTATACTCAACAAAAATAGAAACCTGACACTTTATATTTGGTGTATTTTCCTGGAATCAGATTTAAAGCTAATTGAATTGTGGTATGTAATAAAAATTATGCATGTTTTGAACTTAATTATGCATTTTGATATTTTTGGTGCATGAAACAAGTGATTCAGTGGTTATTTTCTTTTGGATGGTGTAAAAATATATAGATTTTGAATATGCACCTCATACTTATTCAAAGTTACAGTGTCAGGTTTCTTTTTTTGTTGAGTATATCTCTCTGGCTAGATTAGACAGTTTATTATCAAATATTGTCACTGATATGTATGTAATTATAAATAATGTAATGAGAGAGCAGTTCATCATGATTGAATATATCTATTTTACACAATAAATATTATGAAGATAATATTCATTTCACCAAATCAATTAATCAAACATCAGCACGTTTATTGGATATGATGACTTTCTGTTACAATAAGCATGAGAAAACATGTTAAATAGTTAATTTTGACATTCCATATTATATTGCCTACTATGCTACCTCTAGCCAGTAATGTATGGTTTCTATACTAGCTGGAACCCCCAGGTTGCATGATGCTTGCATTGCCTGGTTAATGGTTAATATGGTCATGCATCACACCATTCACCTTGCTTATGTGTTACAAAGCCAACTAGCACTAAGCAGAGGGTGATTAATAACCAAAGGGTGCATATATAGAAAAAAAACATAGTGATTAGAAAAAGCATAGTAATTACATTGATGCAATAAATCACAGTAGACTTTAAAAATTGTGGCTGATCCATGTGAAATAATCCAGGGATCTGTTTTTGGCAGTCGAAAATACAAGTTGAAATGTATTATGCATACCAAGACATACCATATGGATTAGCACAGAGTAACCAAGCAAGCTATGCATTTACAATATAGTTTCCTTTAGTCTACAGTTCTCTGCATGCACTTATTCTGTATACAGTTGGAGTTCTCTACAAACACTCACTAGGGGTTCTCGGCCTACATCTGCCACGTCACTATGAGGTTCTCTATGTACTCTTAAGCACTTTTTTAAACATAATTTTCTTGGATTTAGTATAGTTTTTGGGTAATGCTGGGTCTTGCAGAAAATTCTCAAAGTCAGAGAAATATTTGGACGAATTTTCTTTAGGGTCGACTGTGCAGTGTTCTGACTAAACTGTTGTCACACCCAAGATGCCACTATATTTAAACAAATTCTCTGATTGCAGCATTACAGTAACAATACAGTCAAACGAGGTACCTCGTTAGTCAGGGCTCATTAGCTTGCCCTCTTTTTACCTCGATTCATAATTGTGCCACGTTCGTCACCCACCAGGAAAAATTTGAAAATAATGGTGTAATCTGTTGGGGATCTTTTAAATCTTAGATGGGTTCTCGATTCAAGGGTTTTTTAGTATAGGAACAACAAGAACATTTGAACAAGAGCATGTAACACTTTACACTTGTCTGTACCCAGCTACGCGCTTGCAACTTATTATAATCAATTGACAATTTAGTTTGTTCATTTGGCATATAAAAAGACAAAAATATATAAATTAATCACCCTACAATTACTTAATTTTTTTTTCACTTCAAAATGTCTCTTTTCGTCAACAAACACAATAAAACTCTTTTAACAGTTCATTTCCTGGATAGTGAACTCCATTTTGGATGTAGTTCGTCAATATGGCGACGACTGCATTATTTCTTATTATTTGATTATTGGCGAATAAAGAATGTGGAATAAATGCGTGAAGGAGAATAAAGAATGTGGAAAAGGTGTTATGGGAAATAAGGAATGTGGAAAAAAGGTGCTTTAAATGCAGAAAAAGTTGATAAGAATGAGGGAAAAAGGTGTAAAAAAAACTTCGTAAAAGGTGTGAAAAAAGTTGAAAAAGGCATAGAAATTTTTTTTAGGAAAATGTGTTGACGTGTGAAAAATGTAAAAAAGGTGAGAAAAACTTGCTTTTTTTAAAAGTCGCGATCATTCTTTAGGTGTGAAAAGGTGAAAATGTGAGAAATTTTTGACAGGTGTGAAAAAATTGTGAAAGGTGCGAAAAAATGTGAATAGGTGTGAAAATTTGTTAATTTATGGAGAAAATATAAAAAATGGTGAGAAAAAATTGAAATAATGTGTTTTGTAAAGGTGTGATAATTTTAAAAAGGTTTGTAAATTTATTGGAAAAAGGTGTAATAATTTTCAAAAGGGTTGATTTTAAAAAGTGTGAAAACTGTAAAAAGTTGTGATAATTTTTTCAAGGTGTGATAATTTTTAAAATGTGTTATTATAAAAAGGTGTGATAATCTTTTTTCAAGGTGTGAAAGAAGTATGAAAAGATGTGATATTTATTTTAATTGTTTAAAAGGTGTGAAATAATGTAAAAACCTGTGTGATAATTTTTAAAGGTGTGATAATTTTAAAAAGGTGTGAACTAATATACAAATGTGTGAAAAATTTTAAAGATGTGAAAGAATAGAATAGAGGTGTGATAAATTATTTAAAAAGGTGTGAAATAATATAAAAAGGTGCGATAATTTTTAAAGGTTTGAAATATTAAAAAGGTGTGATAATTTTTATCAAGGTGTGAAAGAAATATAAAAAAGGTGCAATATCTTTTGCAAAAGGTGTGATATTTTTAAAAGGTGTGGAAAAATATATAAAAAGGGTGTGATAATTTTTAAAGGTGCGAAAGGATATAAAAAAGGTGTGATAATTTTTAAAAGGTGTGACAATTTTTTAAATGTGTGAAAAATATTTAAAAAACCGGTGTGATAACTTTTACAGGTGTGAAATAATATAATAAAGGTATGATAATTCTTTTAAGGGTGTGACATAATATAATAAAGGTGTGATAATTTTTAAAGGTGCAAAAGAATATAAAAAGGTGTGTAATTTTGTCAAAGGATAAGAAAATTTGTGTACCTGAACAGATGAGTATATGTTAATGTTGGCAGTGTGCTTGAGTGGATGAGTATGTTAATGTTGGCTGTGTGCTTGAGTGGTTCAGTATATGTTAATGTTGGCCTTGTGCCTGAGTGGTTGAGTATATGTTAATTTTGGCTGTGTGCTTGAGTGGTTGAGTATATCTTAATGTTGGCTGTGTGCTGATGTGGATGAGTAGGTTAATGTTGGCAGTGTGCTTGAGTGGATGAGTGTATGTTAATGTTAGCTGTGTGCTTGAGTGGAGGGGTATATGTTAATGTTGGCATTGTGCTTCAGTGGATGAGTATATGTTAATGTAAGCCGTATGCTTGAGAGGATGTGTATAATGGTGTTGACTGTGCCCAAGTGTTTGAGTACATGTCTGTTTACTGTGTGCCTGAGTGGTTGAGTATGGTGATGTTGGCTGTGCCAGAGTGTATGAGTACATGTCTGTTTACTGTGTACCTGATTAGATGTGTATGTTGGTGTTGACTGTGCTCGAATGTATATGTCTGTTTACTGTGTGCCTGAGTGGATGTGTATGTTGGTGTTGACTGTGTCCAAGTGTATGAGTACATGTCTGTTTGCTGTGTGCCTGAGTGGATGTGTATGTTGGTGTTGACTGTGCCAGAGTGTTAACCTGTCTGTTTGCTGTGTGCCTGGGGGGATGTGTATGTTGGTGTTGACTGTGCTCGAGCGTACGAGTACATGTCTGTTTACCGTGTGCCTGAGTGGATGTGTATGTTGGTGTTGACTGTGCCCGAGTGTATGAGTACATGTCTGTTTACTGTGTGCCTGAGTGGATGTGTATGTTGGTGTTGACTGTGCCAGAGTGTTTACCTGTCTGTTTACTGTGTGCCTGAGTGGATGAGTATGTTGGTGTTGACTGTGCCTGAGTGTATGAGTACATGTCTGTTTACTATGTGCCTGAGGGGATGTGTATGTTGGTGTTGACTGTGCCCAAGTGTATGAGTACATGTTTGTTTACTGTGTGCCTGAGTGGATGTGTATGTTGGTGTTGACTGTGCCAGAGCGTATGAGTACATGTCTGTTTACTGTGTGCCTGAGTGGATGTGTAAGTTGGTGTTGACTGTGCATGAGTGTATGAGCATATGGCTGTTTACTGTAAGCCCGAGTGGATGAGTATGTTTGTATTGACTGTGCCTGAGTGTTTGAGTACATGTCTGTTTACTATGTGCCTGAGTGGATGAGTATGTTGGTGTTGACTGTTCCCCGAGTGTGTGAGTACATGTCTGTTTACAATGAACCTTAGCGGATGTATATGTTTGTGTTTACTGTGCCCCAGTGTATGAGTACATGTCTGTTTACTGTGTGCCTGAGTGGATGAGTATGTTGGTGTTGACTGTGCCAGAGTGTTTGAGTACATGTCTGTTTACTGTGTGCCAGAGAGGATGTGTAAGTTCGTGTGGACTGTTCCCCGAGTGTGTGAGTACATGTCTGTTTACAATGCACCTGAGAGGATGTGTATGTTGGTGTTGACTGTGCCAGAGTGTTTGAGTACATGTCTGTTTACTGTGTGCCTGAGTGGATGTGTATGTTGGTGTTGACTGTGCTCGAGCATATGAGTACATGTCTGTTTACCGTGTGCCTGAGTGGATGAGTATGTTGGTGTTGACTGTGCCCCAGTGTTTGAGTACATGTCTGTTTACTGTGTGCCTGAGTGGATGAGTATGTTGGTGTTGACTGTGCCAGAGTGTTTGAGTACATGTCTGTTTACTGTGTGCCTGAGAGGATGTGTATGTTGGTGTTGACTGTGCCCAGTGTATGAGTTCATGTCTGTTTACTATTAGCCTGAGTGGATGAGTATGTTTGTGTTGACTGTGCCCGAGTGTTTGAGTACATGTCTGTTAACTGTGTGCCTGAGGGATGTAAAAGTAGGTGTTGACTGTGCCTGAGTGTATGAGTACATGTATGTTTACTATGTGCCTGAGTGGATGAGTATGTTGCTGTTGACTGTGCTCGAGTGTTTGAGTACATGTCTGTTTATTGTGTGCCTGAGGGGATGTGTATGTTGGTGTTGACTGTGCCCAAGTGTATGAGTACATGTCTGTTTACTGTGTGCCTGAGTGGATGAGTATGTTGGTGTTGACTGTGCCGCAGTGTTTGAGTACATGTCTGTTTACTGTGTGCCTGAGTGGATGAGTATGTTGGTGTTGACTGTGCCAGAGTGTTTGAGTACATGTATGTTTACTGTGTGCCTGAGAGGATGAGTATGTTGGTGTTGACTGTGCCCGAGTGTTTGAGTACATGTCTGTTTACTGTGTGCCTGAGGGGATGTGTATGTTGGTGTTGACTGTGCCCAAGTGTTTGAGTACATGTCTGTTTACTGTGTGCCAGAGCAGATGTTTATGTTGGTGTTGAGTGTGCACAAGTGTTTGAGTACATGTCTGTTTACTGTTTGCCAGAGCGGATGTATATGTTGGTGTTGACTGTGCCCGAATGTTTGAGAACATGTCTGTTAACTGTGTGCCTAAGTGCATGTGTAAGTTGGTGTTGACTGTGCCTGAGTGTATGAGCTTATGTCAGTCTACTGTGTACCTGAGTGGATGAATATGTTTGTGTTGACTTGCCCGAGTGTATGAGTACATGTCTGTATACTGTGAGCTCGAGTGGATGAGTATGATGGTGTTGACGTGTGTCGGAGTGTATATGTCTGTGTACTGTGTGCCTGAGTGGATGAGTATGTTGGCGTTTACTGTGCCCCAGTGTTTGAGTACATGTCTGTTTACCATGTGCCTGAGCGGATGAGTATGTTGGTGTTGACTGTACCTGAATGTATGAGTACATGCCTGAGTGGATGAGTATGTTGGTGTTGACTGTGCCAGAGTGTTTGAGTACATGTCTGTTTACCATGTGCCTGAGCGGATGAGTATGTTGGTGTTGACTGTACCTGAATGTATGAGTACATGCCTGAGTGGATGAGTATGTTGGTGTTGACTGTACCTGAATGTACGAGTACATGCCTGAGTGGATGAGTATGTTGGTGTTGACTGTACCTGAATATTTGAGTACATGCCTGAGTGGATGTGTATGTTGGTGTTGACTGTGCCTGAGTGTATGAGTGCATGTCTGTTTACTGTGTGCTTGAGTGGATGAGTATGTTGTTGTTGACTGTGCCCAAGTGTATGAGTACATGTCTGTTTACTGTGTGCCTGAGTGGATGAGTATGTTGGTGTTGACTGTACCCGAATGTTTGAATACATGCCTGAGTGGATGTGTATGTTGGTGTTGACTGTGCCTGGGTGTATGAGTACATGTCTGTTTACTGTGTGCCTGAGCGGATGAGTATGTTGGTGTTGGCCGTGTGCTTGAGTGAATAAGTAGGTTGGTGTTGACCAAGTGTCTGAGTGTATGGGTATGTGTCTGTTGGCTGTATTGATGAGTATGTTCGTGTTGGCTGTGTGCTTGAGTGGATGAGTATATTGGTTTTGACCATGTGACTGAATGATTCGGTGTCTGTGCGCCTTAGTGGCTGAGTATGTTGGTGTTGGCTGTGCGCCTTGGTGGCTGAGTATGTTGGTGTTGGCTGTGTGCCTTAGTGGCTGAGTATGTTGGTGTTGACTGTGCGCCTAAGTGGCTGATTATGTTGGTGTTGGCCTTGTGCCTGAGTGGATAAGTATGTTGGTGTTGGCTGTGCCCGAGTGTATGAGTATATGCCTGTTTACTGTGTGCCTGAGTAGATGTGTATGGTGGTGTTGACTGTGCGGAGTGTATGAGTACATGTCTGTATACTGTGTGCCTGAGTAGATGTGTATGTTGGTGTTGACTGTGCCCAAGTGTATGAGTACATGTCTGTTTACTGTGTGCCTGCGTGGATGTGTATGTTGGTGTTGACTGTGCCAGAGTGTTTACATGTCTGTTTACTGTGTGCCTGAGGGGATGTGTATGTTGGTGTTGACTGTGCCCAAGTGTATGAGTACATGTCTGTTTACTGTGTGCCTAAATGGATGTGTATGTTGGTGTTGACTGTGCTCGAGTGTATGAGTAAATGTCCATTTACTGCGTGCCTGAGTGAATGTGTATGTTGATGTTGACTGTGCCCGAGTGTATAAGTACATGTCTGTTTTACTGTGTGCCAGAGCAGAATGATGTGTATGCTGGTGTTGACTGTGCCCGAGTGCATGAGTACATGTGTGTTTACTGTGTGCCTGAGTGGACGTGTAAGTTGGTGTTGACTGTGCCCGAGTGTATGAGTACATGTCTGTTTACTGTATGCCTAAGTGGATGTGTAAGTTGGTGATGACTGTGCCCGAGTGTATGAGTATATGTCTGTTTACTGTGTGCCTGAGTGGATGCGTATGTTGGTGTTGAGTGTACCCGAATGTATGAGTACATGCCTGAGTGGATGTGTATGTTGGTGTTGACTGTACCCGAATGTATGAGTACATGCCTGAGTGGATGTGTATGTTGGTGTTGACTGTGCCTGAGTGTATGAGTACATGTCTGTTTACTGTGTGCCTGAGTGGATGTGTATGTTGGTGTTGACTGTGCCCAACTGTTGGAGTACACGTCTGTTTACTGTGTGCCTAAGTGGAGTGTATGTTGGTGTTGACTGTGCCCGAGTGTACGAGTACATGTCTGTTTACTGCGTGCCTGAGTGGATGAGCATGTTGGTGTTGACTGTGCCAAAGTGTATGAGTACATGTCTGTTTACTGTGTGCCTGAGCGGATGAGTATGTTGGTGTTGGCCGGTTGCTTGAGTGAATAAGTATGATGCTGTTGGCCATGTGGCTGAGTGGATGTGTATTTTGGTGTTGTTCCTGAATAAATGATTAGGTTGGTATTGGCTGTGTGCTTGAGTGAATAAGTAGGTTGCTGTTGGCCATGTGACTGAGTGGATGTGTATGTTGGTGTTGGTGCTGTGCCTGAATAAATGATTTTGTTGGTGTTGGATATTTGCCCGAGTGTATGGGTATGTTGGTGTTCGCTCCGTGCCTGAGTGGATGATGATATTGGTATATGAGTATTATGCTGTTTTCTGTGTGCCTGAGTGGATGAGAATGTTGGTGTTGAATGCGTGCCTGAGTGACGTTGCTGTTGGCTGTGTGCCTGAGTGGTTGAGTATGTTGGTGTTGACCAAGTGCCCGAGTGTATGGGTATGTGTCTGGTGGCTGTATTGCTAAGTATGTTGGTGTTGGCTGTGTGCCTGAGTGGATGAGTTAATTGGTGAAGGCTGTGTATCTGATTGGATGAGTATGGGCCAACTCTTTCCTTGTAATACCCGATAGACTGTTAGGATCCGTGCAATGGGGACACCATCAGTACCTGACTGTCAGGCCGTTTGCCCCGTCACGTCATACCTACTTGCCGAGACACTAAAACAAATGCGGTCTTATTCGAGACTTTCCATTAAATTATAATAAATGTGAATTTAATATTTACTTCTATTAAGCAAGGTTAGATTAATAAGATGTCTCGATAATAGTGCATTTGAGAATGTCTTCCCCATGGATCCAGCATTCATCCAGTCTAAGCGGAATATGGCAGAAAGAGTATTTGGCTAAAATTAAAAAGATTATACTTACCTGGACTGATAATCCACACGCCTAATTGTATTGCAAAATGAGGCAATTTTGCAAGAGGTTTTGTAATAAAAATCTACACTTGATTAATCATGATTAAAGCCTAAGAGGATTTGCCATAAAATCTACACTTGATCAAACATGATTAATGCATAACAGAATTTGCCATAAAATCTACACTTGATCAACCATTAAAGCCCAAGAGGATTTGCCATAAAATCTACACCTGATCCAACATGATTAAAGCCTAAGAGGATTTGCCATAAAATCTACATTTGATCAACCGTGGTTAAAGCCCAAGAGGATTTGCCATAAAATCTAAACTTGATCCAACATGATTAAAGCCCAAGAGGATTTGCCATAAAATCTACACTTGATCAACCATGATTAAATCAGAAGAGGATTTACCATTAAAATCTACAGCCATTATGGAAAACAGAAGACTAAACATTTTGGCCTCATCAGGTTTCTTTCAAAATGAAATTTGCAAGTTATTCAAGTTATTTGTTGCAGCAACAATAATATAACTTAAAGCAGTAGTTGTAGTTACACAAGTATAATAATATTAACTTAAAAACATGAAATAACTTACATTTGAAATAATCCAGCATATCCAATTCAAACACCAACTGACCTGTACAACTTTATGAAACACAATGGCCTGTTTCAGTGAAAACCTGTTCTAGTGAGCTCATAACAAAGAACCCCTCAAGCTTGAAAAGTTAACAAAGGTGTGTAGTCAACTCTTTCATAAACCTGTTTCCAGGTATTAATGTTTTCCATGTCTTTTCATGAACAAAGAGTGTTAATCCTAGTACTGTTTGAGTACAATACTATTTGACAGAAAAGGCCTTTCAATAGGATTATCTGATTCATACACTGACATCTCTCTCTATTATTACTATATTGAAATTGACCAATCATTAGGATAATGGAAGAGGCATTTTCAATATGAGCCCAAGTCATGCAAATCACAATATCATAAATAAACAGTAAAACATCAATGTCAAGGCAAGTGTGATCTTGTCAATTACTGTAGACCTGAATGAGAGAAGTAACCATCTCTGTAATCAGTCTTAACCCTTTGCTGCACATATACCCAATTTTAAGCATGTGCAACTAGTTAGACCCAAAATATCCACAAGCAGTGTAGATCCAGATCAGCTGGCACATCCATGCCATCTGATCAGGATGTGCACTGGTCACATTTTTGTCAGAGATAAACTAACAAATCAAAAAGCCAACAGTGCAGATCCTGATCAGATGGCACTAATGTGCCAGCTTATCTGGATCTAAACTGTTTGCCCTTGCAATTAAGGTGCGTCTATGGAAGAGAGTTAAGATAAAAAAAACAACTGCATGATTGACAACACAAACAAAAACATTTTATTGATGACAGTTTTAAATGTAAAAAATAGTTTTTATTTTGGAGAAGGGTAGGTACCTAAATCCCCACCAACCCACAAAATAATAAAAGTTTGATGGTAAATAAAATCAAAAAAATTTTTTGGGACGGGGTTACCCCACCCCAAATTTTCCTTATATAAAAGATGCAGAATATCTATCTAATCAACTTTACCAATCTAAATTGTCGTAGTAAGGGAAATAAATCTGAATGGATTAGAACTGGTTATAACACACCAAATTTTCTGTCAATATAGATAGATTTTAATAATGCATTGTCATTAAATTTAGAGAATAATTATTAAATCTGTATTTCCCAATGATTTGATAAAAGGGATTAATAATCTTCCCAAAACTGGAAAACACCTGCAAATATTCCGCTCTTGACAGGCTAGGACTGCTTCCCCAATCCCTGTAAAAGTGGCAACAGTCTTTACTTACTGCAAGATCTATACTCACATTTCGGAATATGGTAATAAAATACAATGTAGACAGGAAATGATGTTAGGATATTGCTGAACAGCTTTACACCTAGCAAACTAGGTAGAAATCCTGCTCAATTTGTCTGAATCTTAATATGGACCTTGTACACTTGTTTATTATTAATAATCCTAAGGCCAATTTCCATAACCTGTTCCAACTTACGATGCACATTATTTGTACTAGCTACAAATAAATTGCTGTGCAGCAAGATAATTAAATTTCAACACTTAAAACTATTGTTTTCCCTTTTTTTCCTGATACATCTAAACTACTTAAAATAACTTTTTCAACATAGAAATGCCTTTTATCACATGGGCAAACCGTGTAGATCCAGATCAGCAGGTACATCCATACCATCTGATCAGGATCTGCACTGTTCACTTTGGGTTTTTTCTTACCAAAAAGTGGACAGTGCAGATCTTAATAAGATGCCATTTATGTGCCGTCTAATCTGGATCTTCACCGGTCACACATGCGATAAAATGCATATATACGGAGCAAAGGGTTAAAGCCAAAGAGGATTTGCCACAAAAATATACACCTGTTATCAACCATGATCAAAGTCAAAAAAGTTTTCCAATAAACTTCTACACCTGGTATCAAACATGATTAAAGCGAGGAAGATTTGCCATTTAATCTACACTTGTTATCATCTGTTATGAAAGCCAAAAAGAAGTTAACCATATAATTCTACACCTGATGTCAAATGATGTCAGCTTTAACATCTGTACCATCTTAACAGGATCTACACTGTTTGCTTTTTGATCTGTTTGGTTATTTCTGACTATAATGCGACCAGTGCAGATCCTGATCAGACAGCACAAATGTGCCAGGTGATCTGGATCTACACTGTACGCACTGCATAAAAATGGGTATATATGAAGGAAAGAGTTAAAGAAAGATTTTGTCAAGATCAGGGCTAAAGACAATAAAACTGAGACTAGAGACCATACTCAATTCTACGACTAGTCTCAGAATAAAATCAAACACTTGAGTTCTGAGATCTCCAATTAACTTGACAGTTTATGTATGTATACTCTATACAGCTGAGACTTCTCTGTAATGTAGTTTGAACATTTTGAGAATCTGCTACAAATTTGTTTTTTTTTTACTTAACAAACAGCGAATAAAATATTCAGAAAAGCCTGATTTTCAAAGTGCTATAAAGTAAGAATGTTTATTTGGTCAGTATTTGTTCTTATATAACATAACACAGACCTAAGCAAAGGAAGATTTGCCATCCAATCTACATTTGTAACCTACCATTATGAAACCCAAAAAGAAGTTTACCATAAAATTCTTCTCCTGTTATCAAACATTATTAAACCCCAGGAATTTTAGCCATCAAATCTACACTTGATTAACATTATTAAAGTATAAGATACAAAGTTATGAACAAAGTGGATAAGATCTTAAACAATTTCTAAGTGAAAATGGGGCATTTCTTTAAATTAATTGTAGCAGTGTTAAAGGTTTTGGTGGTTATGATAAAGATTGTAAAAGTGACTATAAATTCTAAGTTTCAAGTTAATATCACAAGTTGTTTCAAAGTTATTGGCCAAGTGCATATTTTAATGCAAAAATTATGTGCAAAAAGGGCATTATTTAAAAAATATTTCTGGTAGAGTTATGGGTTATGTAAATAATGATGTAGATACCAACGGTGAATAGATACAATTTGGTCAACATAATTTAAGTGCAAAAAAGAGGCAAAACTTTTAAAATATTGGTAGCAGAGTTATGTTTCTTATTGGTAAAGTTGTATATTTTGATGGTGAATATATATTCCAAGTTTCAAAGTATTCTCTTAAGAAGTTTCAAATTTATGGGCCAAGTGCATTTTTTGCTTAACATAAAATTTGAGTCAAATGGGGGCATAACTTGAACTAGACTGTATCTTCGGGACACTGATGCCCCAACTGCTGCAACAACATTTGTAACAAAATTATGCATCAGGTATTAACGACATGTGGTGATCATGACTAGTAAATGAGGAGAAAGGGGCCACACAATTTTATTACTAACATAAACAAAGAGTCAGAACTAGTGTAAATGATTGAAAGACAAATTCCTTTACAACAATATACACATGTATAATCATCTGTGCAAGTTGGTAAGAATTCAGGAAAATAGAAAAAAAAGACAAAATTTTATGACTGAAATTAACAAAGGGCCATAAGTGAGGTAAAAATGGTACTTAAGGATCACACATCCTGCTTGATCATTTGTGCAAGTTTGAAACACAGGTGCTCGGCGCATGTGTCCACCCATCCCATCACTACAACCCTCCCATATATATAAAGAAACAACCTATCATTCATGACCACTATCATAATACCTATTATGATAGTGGTCATGAATGATAGGTTTTTTCTTTATATATATGGGAGGGTTGTATTATGATAGTGGTCATGAATGATATTTGTTTCTTTATATATATGGGAGGGTTGTAGTGATGGGATGGGGGGAGGGTGGACACATGCGCCGAGCACCTGTGGTTTGAAAGAAATCCGCCTGATAGATAATGAAGAGTGATTAACCTTTCCTCCATAGAAATGCCTTTATCACATGGGCAAACTGTGTAGACCCAGATCAGCAGGCACATCCTGTGTCAGTCTTACCAATATCTGCACTGTTCACTTTAGGATATCTCTAATCAAAAAGGAAACAGTGCAGATTTTGATAAGATGCCTTTTGATGTGCCCACTAATCTAGATCTACACCGCTCACACATGCAAGAAAATGCATACGAGTAAACATAATTAAAGCTAAAGAGATATTTAGCCATAAAAATCTAAAATTGCTATCAAACATGATTAAAGGCAAAGTTTTGCTAAAAACACCAAACCAAGACAATATCATCATTGGGTAGTTTAAAAACAAGAGGGCCATGATGGCCCTTTATCGCTCACCTGAGTACAACAAAGTTATTTTTAGTAACAGTGACCAAGACCCAGATGACCCATATTCGAACTCATCCGAGAAATCATTGGGACAAACATCCTGACCAAGTTTCATGACAATCCGAGCAAAAATGAGACTGCTAGAGTGTTAACAAGAAAATTCTATTTTTAGTAACAGTGACCTAGTTTTTGGATCCAGATGACCCATATTCGAACTCGTCCAAGAAATCATTGGGACAAACATCCTGACCATGTTTCATGACATTCGAGGCAAAAATGTGACCACTAGAGTATTAACAAGATAATTCTATTTTTAGTAACAGTGACCTAGTTTTTGGACCCATATTTCGAACTCGTCCAAGAAATCATTGGGACAAACATCCCGACCAAGTTTCATGACAATCGGAGCAAAAATATGATCGCTAGAGTGTTAACAAGAAAATTCTATTTTTAGTAACAGTGACTTAGTTTTTAGACCCAGATGATCCATACTCGAACTTGTCCGAGAAATCATTGGGACAAACATCCTGACCAAGTTTCATGACAATCGGAGAAAAAATGTGACCGCTAGAGTGTTAACAAGAAAATTCTATTTTTAGTAACAGTGACCTACTTTTTGGACCCAGATGACCCATATTCGAACTCGTCCGAGAAATCATTGGGACAAACATCCTGACCAAGTTTCATGATAATCAGAGCAAAAATGTGACTGCTAGAGGGTTAACAAGAAAATTCTAATTTTAGTAACAGTGACCTAGTTTTTGGACCCAAATTACCCATTTTCGAACTCGTCCGAGAAAGCATTGGGACAAACATCCTGACCAAGTTTCATTACAATCGGATCAAAAATGTGACTGCTAGAGTGTTAACAAGAAAATTCTATTTTTAGTAACAGTGACCTAGTTTTTGGACCCAGATGACCCATATTCGAATTCATCTGAGAAATCATTAGGACAAACATCCTGACCAAGTTTCATGACAATCAGAGCAAAATTGTGACCGCTAGAGTGTTAACAAGATAATTCTATTTTTAGCAACAGTGACCTAGTTTTTGGACCCAGATGACACATATTCGAACTTGTCCGAGAAATCATTGGGACAAACATCCTGACCAAGTTTCATGACAATCGGAGTAAAAATGTGACCGCTAGAGTGTTAACAAGAAAATTCTATTTTTAGTAACAGTGACCTAGCTTTTGGACCCAGTTGACCCATATTCAAACTCGTCCGAGAAATCATTGGAACAAACATCCTGACCAAGTTTCATGACAATCGGAGCAAAAATGTGACCACTAGAGTGTTAACAAGATAATTCTATTTTTAGTAACAGTGACCTAGTTTTTTTACCCAGATGACCCATTTTCGAACTCGTCCAAGAAATCATTAGGACAAACATCCTGACCAAGTTTCATGACAATCGGAGCAAAAATGTGACCGCTAGAGTGTTAACAAGATAATTCTATTTTTAGTAACAGTGACCTAGTTTTTGGACCCAGATGACCCACATTCGAACTTGTCCGAGAAATCATAGGGACAAACACCCTGACCAAGTTTCATGACAATCGGAGCAAAAATGTGACCGCTAGAGTGTTAACAAGAAAATTCTATTTTTAGTAACAGTGACCTAGTTTTTGGACCCAGATGACCCATGTTCGAACTCGTCCGAGAAATCATTGGGACAAACATCCTGACCAAGTTTCATGACAATCTGATCAAAAATGTGACCGCTAGAGTGTTAACAAGAAAATTCTATTTTTAGTAACAGTGACCTAGTTTTTGGACCCAGATGACCCATATTCGAACTCGTCCGAGAAATCATTGGGACAAACATCCTGACCATGTTTCATGACAATCGGAGCAAAAATGTGACCCCTAGAGTGTTAACAAGAAAATTCTATTTTTAGTAACAGTGACCTAGTTTTTGGACCCAGATGACCCATATTCGAACTCGTCCGAGAAATCATTGAGACAAACATCCTGACCAAGTTTCATGACAATCGGAGCAAAAATGTGACCGCTAGAGTGTTAACGAACTAAGTGTGGACGGACGACGGACATTCATCGATCCTAATAGCTCACCCTGAGCCAGCTCAGGTGAGCTAAAAAAATTAAGGTTTTTCAAATTTTACCTCTAGGAACAAAATAAAATAAAATTTGTAGAAAATTTTACTTTAAAATTTGTATTTCCATATCATTCAATTTATTTTAAAATATTTTGAATTTTGAACAAACGGTTTGCAAATTGTATAAAAAAAACTTGCAAAAAAAACATGAGTGTAACACTTTTTTTGTGACATTTTTTTTAAAGTCTATTTTCAAAAGAGTTTTATTACAAAACTACTAAATAAAATGTGTTAAATCTTTTACCAGAACAAAATGTGACATCTTGGGTAAACAATAAACATATTTTTTTTATCTTGGAATGATTTAGTTGTTATGATCCAGTCGTTTGTTCCAGATGACCCATCAACGAATTTTTCTTGAAAATAAAGTATGCATTGGATTTACCTGTAGAATTTAGCATGAAATACTAACATTATCTAAAGATATATGCTAGAAACTAGTTAACTAACATGTTTTGCTGTTGTAACTAATGTCTTTATTCATGTGCATTCCATATGATTCATTTTGCTATTTCATATTTATCACAACCCATGTTAAACAGGAGTGTAACACTTTTTACTCAAAGCAATTTCTCAAACATATTTAACAAGAATATGGATTTAATTTATCTCTTTCTATTTTTCAGGAGAGTATACCTCAACACTGTCATCAGTGACAAAAGTCTTTGTGCCTGGAATCACATGCTAGTTACATGTGATCATAATTGAAAACAGGAGTGTAACACTAATTCAATTTTATGACATCACTTCCTTTTTGGCATAGAAAACTTTGTTTTGTTATATATTTTTATTGAAGTTTCAAAATTTGAAGAGAGAAAAGGTATTTATATGAATTAAGATAATATTTTATGTGCTGATCTTTATAAAAGGCATAATTTCATGTGTGTTTTTGTAAAAAAAATGTGTTAATTTCATATATATTCATTAATTTAAAAGTAAAAACACAAAATATTTAATGTCTTTATTAAAATTTATTTGATTTAACTCTATTACATCACTGTAGAATTAATACTGAAAGAAATTAACATGTTTATATTAATAATCAGGCCATTTAATAAAGAAATAGGGAAAGTGTTACACTCCTGTAAAATATATGTAATGCAAAAAATTAAAGGTTTTATCTTTCACTTACAGATTATAATGTATGAACTATTGAAATAACCATAGTAATGGAAAAGTTGAATGTACAACTACCTGCCATTCAGAGGGCATTAAGATCTAGATGCTTCTTACAAAAATTAACAAATGAAAATAAACCAAATAAATCTTCAAAAGAAAGAATGAGAAAATACCGTGAGAAACTAAAGAGTGATCCATATTATCATGCAAAATTACAACAACTAAAAGAGAAAAAGAAGGCAGAAAATAAGGCTTACAAAGATAAAATAAAAGCATTAAGAAAAAAGCAATAAGCAAATTTAGCCTTTAAAAACTAAATAGTAGCTAGTAGTACTAACACCTCACAGCCTAATCAGCATGTAAATGTAGCTAGCATGGCATCTCATAGTGAACATGTCAAACGAGTAGCTGAATCTATGAACAGATTTGAAAATCAAATTGCAGAACGAGGGTATAAGTTGCGAGGCAATATTCCAAATGACGGAATTTGCTTTTTCTTGGCAGTCAGCGACCAGCTAGATATGAATGACAGCACCCACTGCAATCATGTAGAATTAAGACAAAACATTGTTGAGCACATGAGACAATTGCCGCAGGTATTATTATTTTAACATCAATTTTTTTATATTGTAACAGTCAAACTTTAATTAAGTACAAGGAATTAACACGATCTACCATGATTTACATGATTTACCAGTTTACTTGTGTCAGTATGAAAACCAATAAAACTTGATCAAATATAATAAATTACTTAAAATTTTTATCATAAATTAATGTAAAACATTTATTATTGCAAGGTTTGCCTATTTCAGTCAGAGAAGATAAACCTAGAACAGTTCCTTACAACTGACTTTAACCAGTATTTGGAGAATATGGCTAAAAATGGCACGTATGCAGACAATGTATGTATACAAAATATGTGCAAGGTCTTAGAATTCAGCATCAGAATTATCCATGTTGATGCACTGGACATCTTCTTAGGATCCATGGAGTCCTCAACCCTTGTGCTCGGCTACCTACCAGAGATTGAACATTGCCAACCCTTGTTCCTGGTCGTGGCCTAATATTTAAATTTAATGTGGCAAACAACTTGTCCAAAAATAAATTTGTAATGAAATAGACAACACTGTTGGTGAAATTGAAAGTGAACAGGAGTGTAACACTTTGTGTTACGTATTTTTTATGTTAATTTTGTTAATCCTGTTGCAGTTACATAATGTTCCTGATGAAAATTACTTGTTTAATCACATTAAGAGATTACTCAGGTTGAGTCTTGTACTGTTGTTTCTAAATGTTTGACTTTGTTCAATAAAATGTACTTGAAATCAGTTGAACTAAAGCATAGTTTAACTCTTTTGCAGTATTCTTTAAATTTAAAACTGATGTTCATTTGAATGGAAGTAAGTAATTGTTTAATTTTTTAAAAGACTGAGTTAGCATTATTCATTTAAAAAAAGATCTAAATAAGCTGTTAGTTTTCATTGACATTTTTTAACAGTAGTGTAACATTTTTCTTATATAGTTCATTATGCATATGTTGAATGTTATTTTGTTCGAAAGATGTGTTAGTTTTGATTTGACATGACATCAGAAGTTTTCCAAATTATAACTGGTTCGAATCAATTTTGATCAGATTTGTTTTGTTGTAATAGAAAACAACTACTTTGAAATAGCAAATGGGTGTAAATTTAAACAAAAAGTATATATATTTTTTTAAATATTTTTATAACTAAGCAAAGAATCTTACTGAAGCTTATTTCTTATCTGTTTAACATTTTGAAGTTATATATTGGCTTCTAAAAAGCAATAACAATATAATTTTGATAGAACTAAATTCTAACAGGAGTGTAACATTTTTCTTTGAATTTTAAGCAAAATTTTGATGCTCTGTATATTTGTTACTAATAATGTTATTAATGCAGAGTTTGTTTCTACATACTTGGATAACATTTGGTTATCAGAAAATTAAATGTTATGCAATTGCAATGATTAGAGACTGTACAATCAGAACTTTTTGAACCAGATCTGGATTTTTCTTTATAAAAATCTAACAAAATATGGATTTTTTTCTCAAATTAAAGGTATACGAAGGATTTTTAGTGTTTCATAACTTAGTATAATGACTATAGTCACGATATCAATTAATATATAAGATATTATTTGACATTACATACATTGAAATATTATTACTATATGTTCAGTTATTTTGTTTGTTTTTTTTTAAATGTTACAATAAAAGTTGAAAAAAACAAACTTGTTCTTAATTATCTTTACAACCTACAGAAATCTTGGATTTCAAAGTATTTTCCATAAATTGTCTCAAAAAATATTTAAATCAAAGCACTTTTATTTTTGACCCTATATGTCACACTTTTGCTTCTTTTTTTTTTGAAACTACCCCATTACCATCATTTCATTCCTGCTATCTGTATCACAGGGGGAGGGGGTACAAAGCATTTCAATAATTTAGACTGCCATCTTTCTTAGTGTAAGTTCACAAATAATACAGCTGTACAACTGTCTTTCCTACTGCATTTGAGGCCTATAATTTTTTTTATTATTAATGAGAAGAGTTTTAATTCCAATCTTTCATTACATGTTTCGAGTTTATTTGACTCTTTTTCAGGTGAATAGTATTCAGGTTATAAACAATGTCTATTTTGGCATTAAAAATGATGTAAATTGAATGTTTCATGACATACATACTAGGGAATCGTGATGGTGAATAAGGGCCATAATTTGAACAAAATGAAGTCAGGTTCTTGGCATACACCCTCGGGATATGATGACAAACAAGCGCTGAAAGTTTCAAAGCTGTAGTATCAAGTAGTCATAAAAAGGGCCATAATTTGAACAAAATGGAAGTTAGAGTCATGGTCCTTGGCATACACACTTGGGATATGATGATGAACAAAGTGATGAAAGTTTCAAAGCTATAGTATCAGTAATGCATGCAAACTTGAACTTGATATTCTAAGTCCTAAATGGTGGTTATCTGATCATAATTCAAGTCAGAGTTATGGTTCTTGGCATACACACTTGTGATATGATGATGAACAAAATTATGAAAGTTTCAAAGCTGTAGTATAAGTAGAATGGAAGTTGTGAGTTTGTACAAAAGCTTGCACGCAAACTTTAACCTGAAACTCTTAGTCCAAAAAGGGCCATAATTTGATCAAAATGAAAGTATGAGTCATGGTTCTTCACAAATACACACCGGATATGATGGTAAACAAGTGTTCCAAGTTTAAAAGCTGTAGCTTTAGTAGTTTTTAAGATATAAGTAGGTTGCAAGCAAACTTTTAAAAAAAGCAGGGACAGCGCCGACAATGCTGACAACAGACTGCGTACAATAGCTCGAAAAATTCTTAGAACAGTTGAGCTAACAATATAGATGTCTAAAAGTAGTAACTGTAAACTCTATATGTAGACTATATTTGTAGTTTCAAAACATTTAAACTTTACATTTATACTAAGGGCAATATACAATCATTTTATTTTTAATCGAGATACGACTTCACTATTTTTGCAGCAGACATCATCTCTTCTGCAGCCCTAATGTTCGAATCGTTCCTACACACCTGACATGACAAAAGTCAAAGAGGAAAACTGGATGGGTGTTCAGTTAACACTTGTGTTGCCCTCTGGTGCTATGTCGGAATAAAAATGCAAGTACAAAAACGGGCATAACTCCATCAAAGAATTTGGCATCATCATGAGCGTGTTGTCATAAGCAATGTTATTTGAAAGTTTGATGTAAAAATATAAAGAAATGACAAAGTTATAGCCAACGTTAAGTTTTCATGTAAAAATCCAAGTACAAAAAGGGGCATAACTCCATCAAATGTGACCTTGACAGTTTGGCATCATCTCGAGCGTGTTGTCATAAGCAATATAATTTGAAAGTTTGATGAAAATATGTTAAGAAATGACAAAATTATAGCCAATGTTAAGTTTTCGCGTAAAAATCCAAGTACAAAAAGGGGCATAACTCCATCAAATGTGACCTTGAACTTGAGAATTTGGCATCATCTCGAGCGTGTGTCATAAGCAATACAATTTGAAAGTTTGACAAACAAATATTAAGAAATGGCAAAGTTATAGCCAACGTTGTTTTCGTGACGGACAGACGGACAGACAGACCAACGGACGGACGGACAAAGCGGTCCCTATGTATCGCCATTTCTTTGAAATGACCTAAAATCTACACCTGATCAATCATGATTCAAGCCTAAGAGTTTTTCTATTAAAATCTACACTTGATTAAACATGATTAATAAACTTCTTGTATAGTGTGTGAAGTTAGGAATAGTTTGCAACATTTTAGTAGCTCTTATTGTTAGATTGGTAAGAAATTAGTCATAAATTGATGGATAACTGTAATAAACATAAATTGATGAATAATTCAATAAATAATCTTTAAAATAGCTCTATACATTATTGATATTTGACGAATGTCAGAAGTGGTCCAATATAAAAGGCTTGAAACGCAGGTTTGAGCTCATAGGATGACTGACTTTTGATTGTTAAGTAGTTAAGTTGTCTCAAACCCTTGTTTTCGATCATGTTAAGTAGTGGCTCATAAGAAGATGCAATCATGTAGGTCAGAAACATGACTTCAGAAATAACGAAATGTCCGCCTCCTAACCTGTTCCTGTGCCTTTATTATTATATGTTTAACTTCTGCAAGAAATGTGTGGGTCAAAATAACTTCTTCAGAAGAGTTCCAAAAGGGATCCAATATGGATTGAACCAAATGTGGATCTCGTGTCGAACAACAACATATTTAACGTAGTTCAATGTTTGCTTTTTTAAAAACATTATTTTAGCAAATTTTTATCAATCTTTTCTAAAAAGAGGGACCAAATTTATATCTTTTCTACAAAGAGTGCCCAAATTTATCAATGAACTAATGGCAGGAAACACAGTTTTGAGCTCATAAGTGAATCAACTGACCTTTTTTTTTACTGGGGCTATTTAAATATAAAATAGTGGCTGCGTCTGAAAACCTTTGTTTCCAAACAGGTCAAGTTGCGGCTCACAAGTTAACTAATTATAGAAAAGATTGCTTAATTCTCCAATAGTTAGAGATTGTCCACTTCATAACATGATCCTGTGCCATAATCTTTTTTTTTTTAATTTGTTGGTGTCAAAATAAAGCACTTTCCACTCAAATATATCAAAAATAATTAATTACAATATCCAGTTTAATGTTCCATCTAGGGTCAACCAGTGTTACTTTTTCAAAATAACTTGAAAATATTGCTCTTATAAATCAAAATCCAAACACATCATCCTTTGTCCCATGAGGTCACTCACCCATGCAAAAAGCATGCAAATCATGCCCACTTGTGTTTACCTGTAGGACAGTTTAATCTCTACATGTATACGCCTTTCCAATAAACAGTTTCGCAGTCCTGTACGAGTTACTTCCCGCGACCGAAAATCAATCCAAAACGAGGCTCTGCAGGATAGCTGAACAATCGGGCTAATGGCTTAAGCACATAATAGCTAACCTTATCCGCTATATTGCAGGTCTGCGTTCGTCGCCGGCGGTAAAAAAATAAGTTGCTGGTCAGTTATTCTAGCCAGACTTTTTTATGTTTACTATTTGTTAGATATTTAGATTTTTAATGATTTAAGAACATGTACCATTCTTGTTGATAGTAGGCAGTATGAAACGCAATTTGGACAAACATAAGCATTAATTTTACCAATTATGTACAACAATTTCTTCTTAATATCTTTTCTGCTGAAAATATATTTTACTGGTGTAAATGTTGCAAATTGCTTAGGCTTGTAATGCACTATTATCCTGAAATCGTGATATGTCAACATTTGGTTACATGATCTGAAGACAAAAAAATACAATCTGAATTTGTTGATACTTACACATACAGAATTGTCCTAAAAAATTAAGGCGTTTATGGTCAACGAATAAATAATTTGAATATTTAAAATGTTACGTATACTTCACAGGCAAATATGATTGATTCTGTCTTGAAATAAAACAGGATCGGTAATCTGATTGTTTGTTGTAGAAGTATCATTCGTAGCATAAAATCCAAGGATTTAGATGCCGGCTTCCAAAAAGATGGGAATATTTATATCACAATATGGTTGCATATCCAATTTAGATTTCTTAGGTTTGACAGATTGAAATTTTGGCATAAAAGCCCAAACTCTTAATTAAACATATATAAAATGTTTTGACAAGATTTGTTTCTTATTGACGGCTTTTGTTTTTAAAACGTGTCGTAATGTTGATTAAGAATCCATTTAAGTGCTAAATCAAATACATTTGCTGGCACATCCAGTAGTTAAAGGACTCCGAAATACTTAAGAATTGGGAGGTGTAGATACATTGCAAATAGAAATTACACGATCTCTATTGGTCAATGATATCTGCCCCTTTAAGTAATTGACAGATGACCCCGTGTGCGAGACAGTTTGACATGTTTATGGCATGCCGCCTTCAAAATCAATCGCCGCCGACATTATCACAACATGATGTCAGTAGTTGAATAGACACGCTAATCCGGAAACGAGACTCAATTAAGCCTTGAAGAGAACACTGCGACTGTCTGTTAGTTCAAGTCGTTAAGTGTTTAATGCGAGGAATAATGAATTGACACTTTTAGTCAGAAACCTGATTGTTTTATAAATTATTTTCAAAAATATCATGACACTGATGTATTATTACTAATTCAAAGAGAAAATATATTTTCCAAAAAAGAATTTTATTATAAAAAAGAAAGTTGTAGGTACATATTCCCTATTACGTTATTACAGCGAGCAATCATTTTTCCTGTAGAGCAGTCACGTGACTGGACAGGGGAGGTAACCAAATAAATTCATCGAATTATTGGAAAGGCGTATAACAATGTAAATCTTGTGTGATGGTATTTGTGCAGTGTTTTGAAATTCATAATAGTCAATGTTTAAAAAAAGTTATTTTGAAAAAGTAACACTGGTTGGCCCTAGATGGAACATTGAACTGGACATTGTAATTCATTGTTTTGGATTTATTTGAGTGGAAAATGCTTTATTTTGACACCCGGATTAGACAACATAGCAGGTACCACATTTTATTACTTTTCTAACAAAATTCATTTTTTTCAACAATTGTCTCCTGTTATTATCAATATTCATCTGTTTGTAACAATATAATAACGATTTGTCCGGAAATTGTTGAAAAAATGATAATTTAATTTTCACAGCTCATCATTAAGACAACTGTACTATCTGGGTATGAATTACCTTAAGTAGTAGTAGAAGCAGTAGTAGTAGTATAATAGTATTAACCTGCTAGTTTAATTTGTTTACAATCATGAAATAACTTACATTTTTTTCAAAATAATCCAGTAACTCTTAAGTCAAACAAAAACTGACCTGTACAACTTTGTACAACAATGGCTTGTTTTAGTGAAAACCTGTTCTAGTGTGCTCATAACAAAACCCCCCTCAAGCTTGAAAAACTAACAAAAGTGTGTAGTCAACTGTTTCATAAACCTGCTTCAAGGTATTAATGTTTTCAATGCTTATTTCATGACCCACTTAGATGATTATAACAATGGATGTTAATCCCTACTACCGGTATATTGAATTTACCAATCACTAGGATAAAGGAAGTAACTTTTTCAATAGGATTAGGACTCATGCAAACACAATTTCATAAATGAAAAGTAAAACATTGCTTTTGAGGCAAATGTCAATTATAGTAGACCCAAGTGAGAAAACACCATCAGTCATGATATGTAGAAAAAATAAGAGCCATTTGGAAATAAAGGAAGTAGACATATCTGTTCCTTCCCCACCAAACCAACACCAACAAAAATATTTTATTAAAGGGAGTTCTGAATGAAAAATAAGTTAAATTTTTATTTTGGAGTGGGGTAGGTACCCACCAACCCCCTCAAGTAAACAACAAAAGTTTGTTGATGAATAAATTTAAAAGAAATATTTTGGATGGGGCAGGCCTGCCAAATCTCCGGATTTTATCCGGAATCTCAGGATTTTAAGTTACTTCTCCGGATCTCCGGATTTATAGTCAAAAGCTCTGGATTTCTATGAAATTGCAAAAAATATAGATTAATTAAACCTAATTTAAAAGTTGCGCAATAAACGTAAAAGTTATTCTACTGCAGTCGCACATTTCCCGTTTATTACTAGATAACGAGGACGTGGTCAGTTACATGCAGTCTCAATGCCCCTGGCACAACTATACAATAACCGCGTGTCATAAACTAAACAAGGGCCTCTATGTTTCACCTGCCTTTATCTTTTTTCACTGCATGTTCATTCTAATATTGTCAAAAGCAGGTCTTAACAGTTAAAAAATGAAGGGTAAAAATAGACAAAAGTCATTTTAAAACATGTTCTTCAACCATTTCTAACGAAATCGGCAAAAATCATTTATAAAATTATTTGAAGAATATAATTACAAAGAAAACTATCAGAAAATCATCATCATTATCATCATTATCATCATTTTTGTTCAGTCACAGTCATAATGAACAGCAGAAACAAAACATTAACACAACAACAACAACATCATCGTCGTCATCATCATCATCATTGACATATTCAGACAAAATCTCCGGATTTTTAATGAAGAAGTTTTGGCAGGCCTGATGGGGTTAATGAAAAAACGCCTATTGCATATTGCCGTGCAATACATGTCCCCTACCGGTAAGGCTTAAAGACCAGGAGAATAGTTTTGCTGGAGAGGGGGGTGAAGGAGTAATCCCCTGAGAACTTAAGCTGTTGTTGGAGTTTACATAAATAAAAAAATGAAAATATAAAAAAAAAATATGTTTTATCCCTAAATTGTTCGAAGGGATGATGAACCTCAACATACCACACACCCCCTCTGATTACTCTGTAGTGAGTTTTAAAAAAAAGGCCACAATGTGACCCAACCAAGTTTTCTTTAAAGTATTAAGAGGGATTTTCTTTGCAATCATCTACACATCCTACTTTATCATCTGTGCAAGTTTGAAAGAAATCTGCTTGATAGTTTAGGAGGAGTTGATGCCACAAAATTTACGGACGAATAGACGTACCAACAAATGTTCCTACAGATGGACATTTGTTGGGTATTTCTTAATGTTTTTTACTACCAAACAGGCAAAATATGTACCGAAGAAGACACAACGGAATGAATGGGAATGTGTGTTGATTAAGCACTTACTG
The DNA here is from genome assembly GCA_038501625.1 of Corbicula japonica. Lineage (NCBI taxonomy): Eukaryota > Metazoa > Mollusca > Bivalvia > Venerida > Cyrenidae > Corbicula > Corbicula japonica. The sequence goes on from JAZAYU010000220.1 coordinate 36,680, forward strand.
AGTATTTGGTACCTAACAAGTGCCTAGCGGTGAGCTCGGATACACAGACGTACAGACAAGTGCAACTCTATATGCCTCCCACTTCGTGGGGAAATAAAAACTGTGACATGATTTTATTGAAAGAAATGTATTTCCTTTATAATTTTCACTTTTTATGTTACCCACCAACATTTTGCAGATGCAGTTTCAGCCTTTTGAAGTTTTCTTCACTACAAATGTAATGAGACCAGTGACTTCAAAGTCTCAAAAATGTCCCATTTTGGCATGTATAATGTTAGCATCTAAAAACTGCCATTTTTTTTTAAATTTGTACTTTTATTCTGTCAGTCTTCTTTAATTAAACCTTTCAGGCAATTCTGTTTCTGTTATTTTGTTATATAATTCATAATTCTATGTTCGCTACTTCGATCATTCAGAATTGTAAAAACAGCACAGTAGGATTTTTTAATCGATCATCATTTAATCCCTACAGGACAGTGCTGTTTAAGATGGTTTTACCCTAAAAAAGGTCATTGAACTTAATGGTCTAAAAAATATTATAAAGAGTAAGATAACTATTATAAAGCTTTTACTTCTGTTCTATTTAATTGATTACTTTCACTAAATGGTAAAATAGGCAGATTGTTATAGTTCTGCTCATACACTTTTGCTGTCAACCATTTCTTATGTTGTAGCAGTTTGCCCGTAAACAATGGTAATGTCTGTCACCCCCTGCCCCCCCCCCCCCCCCCCCATGGTAACTTTTAAAAAATCAAAGCACTGAAAGTGCTGGAAGCCAGCAAAGTGTAAAAATGATCAAAAACAAATCAATGTAACAGTTTTCCTCCAGCCCCCCCCCCACCCCTCTTGGTAACTTTTAACAAATCAAAGCACTGAAAGTGCTGGAAGTAATTAAACAGAATGAAGAATCTATAAAAAAAAATCCTTTGAAAGAAATGTCATCTGCTTGCAAAAATATAATAAATTATTAATACTGTAATTACCGGTAATATAATTTTATACTCGTACTTTATAGCAATACATCACAACTTAAAGCAATACTAAAGGCCCAATAAATGCAATTTAGTAAATAAAAGGAAAATTCTGTGTGTCAATCATAGTATGAAAATTCTTGGGTGAGCAAAATTATATTTATTTCAGCTTATTTCTTTCCTTTGTATTACACTTATTTTCTCAGGTTACTAGGTTTCATCGATATCAATGTATCCCAGCTGGGAGTCAGCAATATGTAAATGCTATTTATATATTTACCATTTCCTCCATAAATAAACATTTATTGCGTGGAGATCCAGATCAGCCAGCACATCCATGCCGTCTGATCAGGATCTGCTCAGTTCACATTTTGATTCGTTAGGTTATTTCTGACTAAAATGCAACCAGTGCAGATCCTGATCAGATGGCACAGATGTGCCAGCAGATCTGGATCTACACTGGTCACGCATGCGTAAAAACGCGTATATTATATGGAGGAAAGGGAGAAAAGAGAGCGTCCAACCTAATAAATCACATATAGAAGGACTTTTTATATTCATAAGCTGGGGTTCGTAACGCTGTAACAGACACCTTTTCCTCACTGTTATCTGTTCAACTTTATTATAATGCATGTGCCAATCGCCAAATCCATCTGATCTGATCTACACTCGGAATTTTGGTAAGTAAGTACATACCTAATATTACTAGATCTAAAAATGAACAGACTGATCAGCCTTCACTGGTTTGCAAGTCGATATGGTCTAACCTTGTCACACATAGAATAGAAGCTGTATCATGTTACTAAGGACCCTTCATAATGACTTACCGGTATGCATAATGATTTATGTCTAATAACTTTGAGTAGACATAAATCATAAAATACTTGTTAATGTGTAGCACCTATAATCTATTTCTAACTTAACCCTGTACTTCATAAATATGCCTTTATGGCATGGGCAAACAGTGTAGATCCAGATCAGATCAGATGTGCCATCTGTGCTGTCTGAGATCTGCACTGTTCACTTGTAGATTCAATAGGATATTTCGGACCAAGATGCGACCATTTTAGATCCTGATCAGAAACAAAAATGCTGTCTGCTCTGGATCTACACTAGTCACACACAAGCTTAAATGCATACATATGGAGAAAAGGGGACTTGATCAACCACTTTAGTTATGCCCCTTTAAATGACTTGCCATTTCTTTAAATAGCTGAAATGACAATATCTGAGCATCCAGTTAACTGATTTCAATAATCTTTTCAGTTCTGTACTCGGTTTCAATAGGCAAAACATTTGGAATAACCTTTTACCCGGTATTAACTTTTTATTAACTTTAAAGGCCCAATAAACTTGTCAAACAACATATTTTTTATTAACCTAAACATTTTAGATTTCACCTGTATGCATAATAACACAAAAAATAAACCTTACAATAAGAATAGGGTATTATCTTACTGATTTGCAGCATGTTTTGCGGATCGTTTATCTTGTTTACAAAACAAACAGCGAATCTTTCTGAGCTGATTTTCGGCAACTCTCGGCAGGCAACGGTCGCTAATTATGCAGAAGTGCATAAATTGATGATGTATTCCCCACTAAAAGCCGTTACCGGGATGGGTCGTATAACATTTACATCTTTCTTTTTTTACCTTGTAATGAAGTTAAAACTTAATCCGTTAAAGAAGGTCCTCGTCTTTTTCTTTCCATGTTTGCATGATTTTGTGTTTACAACTTTTATGTGAATGATGTCACCGTGTTCTGCGTTCTTATGGCCCATGTACAGAAAAAACCGATAACTTTTTGCCGAGTGATTGTAAACATTGGTTAGTAATTTTGTGGGCTACAAAAATACTGTGACGACAGGGTCTCAATGATTGGGGATTGTTTGAGAACATAAATATTTGGTCATTTATATTTTCTTTTGAAAAGGGTCAACGTGGTTAATTAATTTTCACAATGCAAAAAAAACAACGTTTTGACAAGTTTATTGGGCCTTTAATATTTTACCATTTTTTCACTTTTCTTGCAATTTTTTAAACAACCCAAATGCACAACATGAAATATATATATTTTTTAGAAAAGTTGATTGCATATTAATGTGTACAATGATAGTCACTGCTCATATTATTAAAACAGTTTATGCAGCTTTAAAAACCATCATGTCTTGGCCTTTCAGAATTTCACTGTTACCATAATTTTTGTCGGTTTTCATTACACATGTATCATTAGGTATGCACCATACAGTTTTTGTCTGTGGTTGTTCCTTTCAGAATTGCACATACTATCTCCAAAGGTTAATCTGATTAAATTCTGTAAACAAATATCCATGGATCCTGTTTGTGTTTATCACAATTTAAAAATATACCCCTAAAACATTATTGGTGCAACAGATACAGTGTTCAATATTTTCGGAAAACACAATGGAAGGGAGATCACTGCAGTTTTGTGTAGTTTAGGCTAAACCCCATTCTTGTTTAGTAACAAAACAGGCTGTCAAGTGATCTTTCTTCAAAAAGTAGGAAAAAAGTAGGAACCCTTTTGACAGAAAAGTAGGAGAAAAGTAGGAAAAAGTAGGAACTTTTTCCTCAAAAGTAGGAATACATAAACAGTTTTTCTGAGTTGGGACTTAACTCTTTCTGTTACAAATTATATGTATCATGGTCATCCAGCTGAGGCCCCAACACATAAGCCAGACTGCCACTGCTAACTTAAAGAGATGTCTATGTGGAGTCAGTATGGGTCAATGGGGTCTCATCTTGATGAATAAAAAAAGCACTTACAGCAATACCATGGGTTTAGTCTTCCTGCTATTATGAGAGATGTTCAAAAAGTAAGGAAAATGCAGTTTTATTGCAGAAAAAATATCGACTTTCAGTGTTTCAAGTTATACCTTGATCAGAGCTCTTAGCAGGCCTGAAAAAACTAGACTGTGTCCTGGGGACACGGATGCCCCAAATGCTACAAGAACACTTGTAAAACAAAGGGCCATAACTGTGGTTAAACTAGTCGCATTTTCTTTACGATCATCTTCACATCCTGCTCGATCAATCTTTGCAAGTTTGAAAGAATTCTGCCTATTGGTTAATGAGAAGTTGATGAGAGAGGGACAAGTGCAACTCTCTATGACCCTCACCGAGGGGGCATTATGAGTGCAACTCTATATGCCTCACACTTCATGGGGGCATAAAAAAGGGGTTTTATAAAGGCTCAAGTCTAAAAAGGCCTTTTACTGTAAATATTTCAAAATAACTAATTAATAAAGGATACATTTGTTAGAATTCTCATTGAAAAAGCATAACATATACATTTGTATCAGTATACAAGTGTAGGGGAAGGGGCCCATACCCTTTTTAATTTTGGGGAAAAAAGTTAATTGACATGGAAACCTACTCTAAAACCAAATATATCTGTAATAGGCATGTTTTATATCTAAACTTTGCTATAAATGCTTTTGCCCACAGTTGCAATAGTGAAAACATATCACCAGACCTGATTTAAAAAAAATAAATTTTACAACTCAGCATTTGTTAGAATTCTCATTGAAAAAATTCAGACATTCATAACGCAAGCAGTGCTCAGTTGCAATAAATAATTGGTCATTTTGAAAAATGCTGAGTTACATTATAAATGCTGAATACATGGAAAACCCATGGTCTTGAAAACACTACTGCCAACATCTAAATGTATCTTGTTGGTGAACACAACAGCATTCTGAAAAAACTCAAAAAGAAGGGAGGGGGAGAAATACAGTAGTACAACCATTACAGTGACAAGGCTGGGAGTCTATAGATTTTGAGTGAAAACTACAGGCTTTTTGGCCTTTTTATAGGTTTTTCAGAACCAGGTGTTTTTCAATGCCAAGGGATGGGACCCATGCCCAATATTTTGGGGGAAAATAACATTATTTCTTCTGTAAGGGAAATAAAATATCTTATGTAAAGTTACTTTTTGCAGAAAACTGCAAGATTTTAAAGAAATTTTCTGAGGGGAAGACTGTCTCTACTAAAGAAGAAAAAAAAGCCCTGAGAAGATTTAAAAGCTTTTAAGTTTGCTCTGAAATTACAGGTCTTAAAGGTTTTAAAGGTTACGCTAGGAGGCTTGCTAGATGGCTCAAACATTCCTCTAAATACTCTTAACATTTTGGCCACTTTCTATCACATGAGAATGACGGTCAGACCTTTTCTACGATGTATAAAGTTATGACTATTTCTGAGGTGTTTAAAGGTGATTTCCTGTTAAAAAAATACTTTTTTGCAATTTAACGGTTAAATTATCAGTTTTAAAAACTTGCATTTAAGGAGTTTTCAACACTCACTTGTCATTAATGAAATTAACTGTTATCTATTTTACCCACATGAGTTTTATAACCCCTTTATTTCTATTTTTTGACTAAGACAAATGACATTGTCAGGCCTGTTAGACCAATAGCGGTAGTTATGTAGACAGAAGAAATTCATAGAACTTCACACTTATCAATATGAATACAGGTATGACATTTACAAGTACATTACTTTCTGAACACAAAAAAAATATTTTTAAAATCTCCTTTTAAAAGAAATAGATTTTTTCTTTTGTCCATCTGACAAAAAAGTAGGAATAGTAGGAGGTTTTTGTAAAATAGTAGGAAAAAGTAGGAACAAGACTAAAAAGTAGGAAAAACTAGGAAAAAGTAGGATAAAGTATGACTGCTTGACAGCCTGAACAAAACCATAAAACTACTGATATGGTTTATTTTCAACAGAACAAAAAAAACCTGTGCCCAAGGTTATAAAACTGAGCATGCAGAAACCAGTCTCAAATCTCAAGCATCTGATTAATCAGATGCTTGAGATTTGAGACTGGTTTCCAATCTCAGCTTTATAACCTTTGGACCTGCTGAAATACTTTCAAAATTCATTCACTGAGTCTACATTCAGAATATGCCCTCTTTAACTTCATTGTGATTGTCTTACACATATGCAGTTTATAAAATCAGTATAACAGTAATTGAGCACATTTGTTACATTGAGTAGCATTAATGATAATGCTTTTAATTAAAACAATCCATTTAAACAGACTTCGGTCTGTAGGACATGTCTGAGAGATTTGGCTTCAAACCAGTAAAATGCTGTATGTTGTCAGCCCTTCAGTCTGGCGCCTTTAATGCTAAGCTTAACACAAAATTTAAGTGAAATGGGGCATAAGGTATTAATGACATGTGTTGACCATGACTAGTAAATGAGGAGAAGGGGGCACACAATTAACATAAACAAAGGGCCAGAACTGGAGTAAATGGTTGCAAGACACATTCTCTTACTGCAAACTACACGTCATGTCTAATCATCTGTGCAAGTTGTTAAAAATTGAGGTACAAATGCAAAAAGAGTCAAACTTTTATGACTGAAATTAACAAAGGGCCGTAAGTGTGGTAAACATGGTACTTTAGGATCATCTACACATCCTGCTTGATCATGTGTGCAAGTTTGAAAAAAAACCTCCTGATTGTCAATGGAGAGATTAAAGTCATAAGATTTTATTACTGAAATCAACAAAGGGCCATAACTCCGGCAAAAATGCTTGCAGGAAATTTTTGTTCTTTAAAATCATTTACACATCCTGCTTGATCATCTGTGAAAGTTTGAAAGAAACCTGCATGATAATTAATCAAGAGTTTATGACACAAGATTTTATTTCAGAAAACAACAATGCGCCGAAACTCTGGTAAAAATGGTTCTAGGAAAAAATCTTTTCTTTACTATCTACACATCCTGCTTGATCACCTGTGCTAGTTTGAAAAAAAATCCACCTGATAGTTCAATATGAATTGATGACACACGATTTTATTATTGAAATTAACAAAGAGACATAACTCTGGTAAAAATGGTCACAGGAAACAATATTTTATTTACAATCAACTACACATCCTGCTTAATTGTTTGTGCAAATTTGAAAGAAATTCGCCCGATAGATAATGAAGAGTGATTAACCTTTTCTCCATAGAAATGCCTTCATCACATGGGCAAACTGTGTAGATCCATGATTGAAGCAGAAGGGGATTTCTCATAAAAATCTCAAACATGATAAAAGCCATCAAATCTTCACTTGTTATGAAGCATTATTAAAGCCAGGAGGATTTGCCAGTAGAAAAGATGACAGCTTATTCCTAATAGGTCTGTATTCAAGACAAACCTGCAACATTAACGGTATTTTATGTAAGGCCTAGGGATTCAGTAGAAACACTGGTGAAGCAAGTAATTCAGGTGAGCATTAACTTGAAGCACACCTTTAATGCATGGGCAAACAGTGTAGATCCAGATCAGCTGGCACATCCATGCCATATGATCAGGATCTGCACTGTTAGCTATTTGATTTATTAGGTTATTTCTGACAAAAAAGCCACCAGTGCAGATAACACTGATGTGCTGTCTGATCTGGATCTACACTGCTTGTGGATATTTTGGGTCTTACTTAGTTGTTGCCAGTTGCTTAGCAGTAGCCGCGCCACAACGTGTTACTTGGCAGTTGCCGCGCTAAATTTGCACAATTAGAACCAAAATGTCCACAAGCAGTGTAGATCCAGATCAGCCAGCACATCTGTGTCATCTGACCACAATAGTTTTATGCCTTTAGTGTTTGTTACAATACCTAGCTTAACACATGTTGCCGTTCGATCAGGCATTATGGTAATTGGCAGACACACACAAGATATGATCATGAACAAGTGTTAAAAAGTTTCGAAGCTGTAGTGAAAGTAGTTTGGTATTTCTGAAAACAACAATGGGCCGAAACTCTGGTAAAAATGGTTCCAGTAAGAAATCTTTTCTTTACCATCTACACATCCTGCTTGATCACCTGTGCAAGTTTGAAAGAAATCAGCCTGATAGTTCAATAGGAGTAGATGCCACAAGATTTTATTATTGAAATTAACAAAGGGCCATAACTCTGGTAAAAATGGTCACAGGAAACAATATTGTATTTATGATCAACTACACATTCTGCTTAATCATTTGTGCAAGTTTGAAAGAAATCGGCCTGAAAGATAATGAAGAGTGATTAACCTTTTCTCCACAGAAATGCCTTTATCACATGGGCAAACTGTGAAGATCCAGATCAGCCAGCACATCCGTGCCCACACTAGGCATTTTATGACTTGAAAGATCTACTTACGTGATGGCACAATATGATTTTACTGTTGATAAACATATGAACTTATGGGATATATGAACGAGTTCAGCCAGTAACATTAATATAAAATTAAAAAGTACAGATTATTCAAGAAAAAACTGCAACATTAACATTATTTAATAAACATATGAACTTATGGGATATATGAATGAGTTCAGCCAGTAACATAAATCCAAGATTATAAAGTACAGATTATTCAAGACAAAACTGCAACATTAACATTATTTAATGTAATGCCTAGGCATTTTGTAGAAACACTGGTGATGCAAGTATTGCGGGTGGGCATTTACTTGAGGCAAACCTTTAATACCATGGCAAACAGTGTAGATCCAGATCAGCTGGCACATCCATGCCATCTGATCCGGATCTGCACAGTTCGTTATTTATTAGATTATATCTGACAAAAAAGCGACCAGTGCAGATCCTGATCAGATGACACAGATGTGCTGGCTGATCTGGATCTACACTGCTTGTGGATATTTTGGGTCTAACTAGTTGTTGCAGAGTTGCTTGGCAGTTGCCGCGCCACCCAACGAGGGTTACTTGGCAGTTGCTGCGCTAAATTTGCACAATAAGAACCAAAATGTCCACAAGCAGTGTAGATCCAGATCAGCCAGCACATCTGTGTCATCTGACCACAATAGTTTTATGCATTTAGTGTTTGTTACAATACCTAGCTTAACACATGTTGCCGTTCGATCAGGCATTATGGTAATTGGCAGACACGCACAAGATATGATCATGAACAAGTGTTAAAATGTTTCGAAGCTGTAGTGAAAGTAGTTTGGTATTTCTGAAAACAACAATGGGCCAAAACTCTGGTAAAAATGGTTCCAGTAAGAAATCTTTTCTTTACCATCTACACATCCTGCTTGATCACGTGTGCAAGTTTGAAAGAAATCAGCCTGATAGTTCAATAGGAGTAGATGCCACAAGATTTTATTATTGAAATTAACAAACGGCCATAACTCTGGTAAAAATGGTCACAGGAAACAATATTGTATTTATGATCAACTACACATTCTGCTTGATCATTTGTGCAAGTTTGAAAGAAATCCGCCTGAAAGATAATGAAGAGTGATTAACCTTTTCTCCACAGAAATGCCTTTATCACATGGGCAAACTGTGTAGATCCAGATCAGCCAGCACATCCGTGCCCACACTAGGCATTTTATGACTTGAAACATATTTTAACTTACGTGATGGCACAATATGATTTTACTGTTGATAAACATATGAACTTATGGGATATATGAACGAGTTCAGCCAGTAACATTAATATAAGATTAAAAAGTACAGATTATTCAAGAAAAAACTGCAATATTAACATTATTTAATAAACATATGAACTTATGGGATATATGAATGAGTTCAGCCAGTAACATAAATCCAAGATTATAAAGTACAGATTATTCAAGACAAAACTGCAACATTAACATTATTTAATGTAATGCCTAGGCATTTTGTAGAAACACTGGTGATGCAAGTATTGTGGGTGGGCATTTACTTGAGGCAAACCTTCAATACCATGGCAAACAGTGTAGATCCAGATCAGCTGGCACATCCATGCCATCTGATCCGGATCTGCACAGTTCGTTATTTATTAGATTATATCTGACAAAAAAGCGACCAGTGCAGATCCTGATCAGATGACACAGATGTGCTGGCTGATCTGGATCTACACTGCTTGTGGATATTTTGGGTCTAACTAGTTGTTGCTGAGTTGCTTGGCAGTTGCCGCGCCACCCAACGAGGGTTACTTGGCAGTTGCCGCGCTAAATTTGCCCAAAAAGAACCAAAATGTCCACAAGCAGTGTAGATCCAGATCAGCCAGCACATCTGTGTCATCTGACCACAATAGTTTTATGCCTTTAGTGTTTGTTACAATACCTAGCTTAACACATGTTGCCGTTCGATCAGGCATTATGGTAATTGGCATACACACACAAGATATGATCATGAACAAGTGTTAAAAAGTTTCGAAGCTGTAGTGAAAGTAGTTTGGTATTTCTGAAAACAACAATGGGCCGAAACTCTGGTAAAAATAGTTCCAGTAAGAAATCTTTTCTTTACCATCTACACATCCTGCTTGATCACCTGTGCAAGTTTGAAAGAAATCAGCCTGATAGTTCAATAGGAGTAGATGCCACAAGATTTTATTATTGAAATTAACAAACGGCCATAACTCTGGTAAAATGGTCACAGGAAACAATATTGTATTTATGATCAACTACACATTCTGCTTAATCATTTGTGCAAGTTTGAAAGAAATCGGCCTGAAAGATAATGAAGAGTGATTAACCTTTTCTCCACAGAAATGCCTTTATCACATGGGCAAACTGTGTAGATCCAGATCAGCCAGCACATCCGTGCCCACACTAGGCATTTTATGACTTGAAAGATATTTTAACTTGCGTGATGGCACAATATGATTTTACTGTTGATAAACATATGAACTTATGGGATATATGAACGAGTTCAGCCAGTAACATTAATATAAGATTAAAAAGTACAGATTATTCAAGAAACAAGAAGCTGTGTTCGTAAAACACTTATGCCCCCGGTAGCGAAGTTTGTAACGATACAAATTTTAAATGATAGCACAGTGTTACAACTGCAACTAAAATCACAAGTTAGTCTTAAATAATGAAAATAACCGTCTGGTGCCAGAACCTGTACATGAAAAGAATTTATCATAACAAGAGCCAGTCGGAAACGACTGCACACTCGACTATTCGAAGTCAGACATATTTAAGCGCATTTAAAACTGGGCTTCATTTAAACTGGGGAGTGATTCAGGAGTTTATGACACCCAACACACACACATGAACAAAAGTTTCTTAATCCAAGTTAGGAAATCAATAAATTACAGTTACTTTATTATTGTAGTTTTTTTTAGAGGGTTTACACAACCCAGTCCATACACCCCTGATCCCACACCCATCAACCCACTATCCCTGCCCACCTATAGTGATGTGGTGGGGTGTGGTGTAGTATAGTAAGGTATGGTATGCTGGTTGCTGTTGTTGGTGGTGTGGGTGTTGTTGCTGTTGTTGGTATTGTTGTTGGTGTTGGTAATGTTGGTGTTGTTGGTGGTGTTGGTGTTGTTGTTGGTGTAGTTGTCAGTGTTGTTGTTGGTGTTGTTGATCCTATTGTTGTTGGTGGTGGTGTTGTTGTTGGTGGTGTTGTTGACGGTGTTGTTGGTGGTGTTGTTGACGGAGTTGTTGGTGGTGTTGTTGACGGTGTTGTTGGTGGTGTTGTTGACGGTGTTGTTGACGGTATTATTGTTGGTGTTGTGGTGGTGGTGTGGTGTGAGATGGGGTGCTGTGGTGGGGGTGGTGGGTGGTGGTGGTGGTGTGGGGGTGGTGGTGGTGTGGTGGTGGTGTGGTGTGGTGTGGTGTGGTGTGGTGTGGTGTGGTGTGGTGTGGTGTGGTGTGGTATAGTATAGTATAGTATAGTATAGTATAGTATAGTATAGTATAGTATAGTATAGTATAGTATAGTATACTATAGTATAGTATAGTATAGTATAGTATAGTATAGTATAGTATAGTATAGTATAGTATAGTATAGTATAGTATAGTATAGTATAGTAACCACTCAACACTTTCACCAAAGTATGTTAAGTACATCTGTTTTAAACTTTTTCTATAGCATTACCTTAGAAAAACACTAACATTGAAACTTAAACCATAATTTCTAAGTCTTAATTCTAATTTCTAAGCGAAAAAGGGCAAAAATCAAATAAAACAAGTTAACCATTTATATCCAAGTATAAAATGGGGAGATAATCCCAGAAAAAAGGTAGCCAGACTTACGTAACTTGTAAGGGTCATCATCTGTGCACTGTTAAGTATGTGTGTAAACTTTAATGCCAGATCTCTTTGTGGATATTGCGAAATATCCAACATGCCGAAATAAGTTAACCATTTTCTAAATACAAAAAGGGGAGACAACACCAGAAATAAGGTACCCAGAGTTATGTAACTTGTCAGTGTCATGACCTGTGAACTGTTAAGTAAGTGTGTAAACTTTCATGCCAATGCTCATTGTAGAAATTGAGAAATATCGAACTTGCCGAAAAATGTTAACCATTTATCTCTAAGTACAAATTGGGGAGAAAACCCCGAATTAAGATAGCCAGAGTTATGTAACTTGTTAAGAGTCATACCCTGTGCACTGTATATTAAGTTTGTAAACTTTCATGCTAATGATCTTTGTAGAAATGGAAAAATATCCAACTTGCCGAAACAGGTTAACCATTTTTCTAAGTACAAAAAGGGGAGATAACACCAGAAATAAGGTACCCAGAGTTATGTCACTTGTCAGGGTCATGACCTGTGAACTGTTAAGTAAGTGTGTAAACTTTCATGCCAATGCTCTTTGTAGAAATTGAGAAATATCCAACTTGCCGAAAAATGTTAACCGGACGGACGGACGGACGGTTCAATCACTAGATGCCGGGGGCATAAAAACTGCAACATTAACATTATTTAATAAACATATGAACTTATGGGATATATGAATGAGTTCAGCCAGTAACAAAAATCCAAGATTATAAAGTACAGATTATTCAAGACAAAACTGCAACATTAACATTATTTAATGTAATGCCTAGGCATTTTGTAGAAACACTGGTGATGCAAGTATTGTGGGTGGGCATTTACTTGAGGCAAACCTTTAATACCGTGGCAAACAGTGTAGATCCAGATCAGCTGGCACATCCATGCCATCTGATCCGGATCTGCACAGTTCGTTATTTATTAGATTATATCTGACAAAAAAGCGACCAGTGCAGATCCTGATCAGATGACACAGATGTGCTGGCTGATCTGGATCTACACTGCTTGTGGATATTTTGGGTCTAACTAGTTGTTGCCGAGTTGCTTGGCAGTTGCCGCGCCACCCAACAAGGGTTACTTGGCAGTCGCCGCGCTAAATTTGCACAATTAGAACCAAAATGTCCACAAGCAGTGTAGATCCAGATCAGCCAGCACATCTGTGTCATCTGACCACAATAGTTTTATGCCTTTAGTGTTTGTTACAATACCTAGCTTAACACATGTTGCCGTTCGATCAGGCATTATGGTAATTGGCATACACACACAAGATATGATCATGAACAAGTGTTAAAAAGTTTCGAAGCTGTAGTGAAAGTAGTTTGGTATTTCTGAAAACAACAATTGGGCCGAAACTCTGGTAAAAATGGTTCCAGTAAGAAATCTTTTCTTTACCATCTACACATCCTGCTTGATCACCTGTGCAAGTTTGAAAGAAATCAGCCTGATAGTTCAATAGGAGTAGATGCCACAAGATTTTATTATTGAAATTAACAAAGGGCCATAACTCTGGTAAAAATGGTCACAGGAAACAATATTGTATTTATGATCAACTACACATTCTGCTTAATCATTTGTGCAAGTTTGAAAGAAATCCGCCTGAAAGATAATGAAGAGTGATTAACCTTTTCTCCACAGAAATGCCTTTATCACATGGGCAAACTGTGTAGATCCAGATCAGCCAGCACATCCGTGCCCACACTAGGCATTTTATGACTTGAAAGATATTTTAACTTGCGTGATGGCACAATATGATTTTACTGTTGATAAACATATGAACTTATGGGATATATGAACGAGTTCAGCCAGTAACATTAATATAAGATTAAAAAGTACAGATTATTCAAGAAAAAACTGCAACATTAACATTATTTAATAAACATATGAACTTATGGGATATATGAATGAGTTCAGCCAGTAACATAAATCCAAGATTATAAAGTACAGATTATTCAAGACAAAACTGCAACATTAACATTATTTAATGTAATGCCTAGGCATTTTGTAGAAACACTGGTGATACAAGTATTGTGGGTGGGCATTTACTTGAGGCAAACCTTTAATACCATGGCAAACAGTGTAGATCCAGATCAGCTGGCACATCCATGCCATCTGATCCGGATCTGCACAGTTCGTTATTTATTAGATTATATCTGACAAAAAAGCGACCAGTGCAGATCCTGATCAGATGACACAGATGTGCTGGCTGATCTGGATCTACACTGCTTGTGGATATTTTGGGTCTAACTAGTTGTTGCAGAGTTGCTTGGCAGTTGCCGCGCCACCCAACGAGGGTTACTTGGCAGTTGCTGCGCTAAATTTGCACAATAAGAACCAAAATGTCCACAAGCAGTGTAGATCCAGATCAGCCAGCACATCTGTGACATCTGACCACAATAGTTTTATGCATTTAGTGTTTGTTACAATACCTAGCTTAACACATGTTGCGCTTCGATCAGGCATTATGGTTATTAGCACACACACAAGATATGATCATGAACAAGTGTTAAAAAGTTTCGAAGCTGTAGTGAAAGTAGTTTGGTATTTCTGAAAACAACAATGGGCCAAAACTCTGGTAAAAATGGTTCCAGTAAGAAATCTTTTCTTTACCATCTACACATCCTGCTTGATCACGTGTGCAAGTTTGAAAGAAATCAGCCTGATAGTTCAATAGGAGTAGATGCCACAAGATTTTATTATTGAAATTAACAAACGGCCATAACTCTGGTAAAATGGTCACAGGAAACAATATTGTATTTATGATCAACTACACATTCTGCTTGATCATTTGTGCAAGTTTGAAAGAAATCCGCCTGAAAGATAATGAAGAGTGATTAACCTTTTCTCCACAGAAATGCCTTTATCACATGGGCAAACTGTGTAGATCCAGATCAGCCAGCACATCCGTGCCCACACTAGGCATTTTATGACTTGAAAGATATTTTAACTTACGTGATGGCACAATATGATTTTACTGTTGATAAACATATGAACTTATGGGATATATGAACGAGTTCAGCCAGTAACATTAATATAAGATTAAAAAGTACAGATTATTCAAGAAAAAACTGCAACATTAACATTATTTAATAAACATATGAACTTATGGGATATATGAATGAGTTCAGCCAGTAACAAAAATCCAAGATTATAAAGTACAGATTATTCAAGACAAAACTGCAACATTAACATTATTTAATGTAATGCCTAGGCATTTTGTAGAAACACTGGTGATGCAAGTATTGTGGGTGGGCATTTACTTGAGGCAAACCTTTAATACCATGGCAAACAGTGTAGATCCAGATCAGCTGGCACATCCATGCCATCTGATCCGGATCTGCACAGTTCGTTATTTATTAGATTATATCTGACAAAAAAGCGACCAGTGCAGATCCTGATCAGATGACACAGATGTGCTGGCTGATCTGGATCTACACTGCTTGTGGATATTTTGGGTCTAACTAGTTGTTGCCGAGTTGCTTGGCAGTTGCCGCGCCACCCAACAAGGGTTACTTGACAGTTGCCGCGCTAAATTTGCACAATTAGAACCAAAATGTCCACAAGCAGTGTAGATCCAGATCAGCCAGCACATCTGTGTCATCTGACCACAATAGTTTTATGCATTTAGTGTTTGTTACAATACCTAGCTTAACACATGTTGCCGTTCGATCAGGCATTATGGTAATTGGCATACACACACAAGATATGATCATGAACAAGTGTTAAAAAGTTTCGAAGCTGTAGTGAAAGTAGTTTGGTATTTCTGAAAACAACAATGGGCCGAAACTCTGGTAAAAATGGTTCCAGTAAGAAATCTTTTCTTTACCATCTACACATCCTGCTTGATCACGTGTGCAAGTTTGAAAGAAATCAGCCTGATAGTTCAATAGGAGTAGATGCCACAAGATTTTATTATTGAAATTAACAAAGGGCCATAACTCTGGTAAAATGGTCACAGGAAACAATATTGTATTTATGATCAACTACACATTCTGCTTGATCATTTGTGCAAGTTTGAAAGAAATCCGCCTGAAAGATAATGAAGAGTGATTAACCTTTTCTCCACAGAAATGCCTTTATCACATGGGCAAACTGTGTAGATCCAGATCAGCCAGCACATCCGTGCCCACACTAGGCATTTTATGACTTGAAAGATATTTTAACTTACGTGATGGCACAATATGATTTTACTGTTGATAAACATATGAACTTATGGGATATATGAACGAGTTCAGCCAGTAACATTAATATAAGATTAAAAAGTACTGATTATTCAAGAAAAAACTGCAACATTAACATTATTTAATAAACATATGAACTTATGGGATATATGAATGAGTTCAGCCAGTAACATAAATCCAAGATTATAAAGTACAGATTATTCAAGACAAAACTGCAACATTAACATTATTTAATGTAATGCCTAGGCATTTTGTAGAAACACTGGTGATGCAAGTATTGTGGGTGGGCATTTACTTGAGGCAAACCTTTAATACCATGGCAAACAGTGTAGATCCAGATCAGCTGGCACATCCATGCCATCTGATCCGGATCTGCACAGTTCGTTATTTATTAGATTATATCTGACAAAAAAGCGACCAGTGCAGATCCTGATCAGATGACACAGATGTGCTGGCTGATCTGGATCTACACTGCTTGTGGATATTTTGGGTCTAACTAGTTGTTGCCGAGTTGCTTGGCAGTTGCCGCGCCACCCAACAAGGGTTACTTGACAGTTGCCGCGCTAAATTTGCACAATTAGAACCAAAATGTCCACAAGCAGTGTAGATCCAGATCAGCCAGCACATCTGTGTCATCTGACCACAATAGTTTTATGCATTTAGTGTTTGTTACAATACCTAGCATAACACATGTTGCCGTTCGATCAGGCATTATGGTAATTGGCAGACACACACAAGATATGATCATGAACAAGTGTTAAAAAGTTTCGAAGCTGTAGTGAAAGTAGTTTGGTATTTCTGAAAACAACAATGGGCCGAAACTCTGGTAAAAATGGTTCCAGTAAGAAATCTTTTCTTTACCATCTACACATCCTGCTTGATCACGTGTGCAAGTTTGAAAGAAATCAGCCTGATAGTTCAATAGGAGTAGATGCCACAAGATTTTATTATTGAAATTAACAAAGGGCCATAACTCTGGTAAAATGGTCACAGGAAACAATATTGTATTTATGATCAACTACACATTCTGCTTGATCATTTGTGCAAGTTTGAAAGAAATCCGCCTGAAAGATAATGAAGAGTGATTAACCTTTTCTCCACAGAAATGCCTTTATCACATGGGCAAACTGTGTAGATCCAGATCAGCCAGCACATCCGTGCCCACACTAGGCATTTTATGACTTGAAAGATATTTTAACTTACGTGATGGCACAATATGATTTTACTGTTGATAAACATATGAACTTATGGGATATATGAACGAGTTCAGCCAGTAACATTAATATAAGATTAAAAAGTACAGATAATTCAAGAAAAAACTGCAACATTAACATTATTTAATAAACATATGAACTTATGGGATATATGAATGAGTTCAGCCAGTAACATAAATCCAAGATTATAAAGTACAGATTATTCAAGACAAAACTGCAACATTAACATTATTTAATGTAATGCCTAGGCATTTTGTAGAAACACTGGTGATGCAAGTATTGTGGGTGGGCATTTACTTGAGGCAAACCTTTAATACCATGGCAAACAGTGTAGATCCAGATCAGCTGGCACATCCATGCCATCTGATCCGGATCTGCACAGTTCGTTATTTATGAGATTATATCTGACAAAAAAGCGACCAGTGCAGATCCTGATCAGATGACACAGATGTGCTGGCTGATCTGGATCTACACTGCTTGTGGATATTTTGGGTCTAACTAGTTGTTGCCGAGTTGCTTGGCAGTTGCCGCGCCACCCAACAAGGGTTACTTGACAGTTGCCGCGCTAAATTTGCACAATTAGAACCAAAATGTCCACAAGCAGTGTAGATCCAGATCAGCCAGCACATCTGTGTCATCTGACCACAATAGTTTTATGCATTTAGTGTTTGTTACAATACCTAGCTTAACACATGTTGCCGTTCGATCAGGCATTATGGTAATTGGCAGACACACACAAGATATGATCATGAACAAGTGTTAAAAAGTTTCGAAGCTGTAGTGAAAGTAGTTTGGTATTTCTGAAAACAACAATGGGCCGAAACTCTGGTAAAAATGGTTCCAGTAAGAAATCTTTTCTTTACCATCTACACATCCTGCTTGATCACCTGTGCAAGTTTGAAAGAAATCAGCCTGATAGTTCAATAGGAGTAGATGCCACAAGATTTTATTATTGAAATTAACAAAGGGCCATAACTCTGGTAAAATGGTCACAGGAAACAATATTGTATTTATGATCAACTACACATTCTGCTTGATCATTTGTGCAAGTTTGAAAGAAATCCGCCTGAAAGATAATGAAGAGTGATTAACCTTTTCTCCACAGAAATGCCTTTATCACATGGGCAAACTGTGTAGATCCAGATCAGCCAGCACATCCGTGCCCACACTAGGCATTTTATGACTTGAAAGATATTTTAACTTACGTGATGGCACAATATGATTTTACTGTTGATAAACATATGAACTTATGGGATATATGAACGAGTTCAGCCAGTAACATTAATATAAGATTAAAAAGTACAGATTATTCAAGAAAAAACTGCAACATTAACATTATTTAATAAACATATGAACTTATGGGATATATGAATGAGTTCAGCCAGTAACATAAATCCAAGATTATAAAGTACAGATTATTCAAGACAAAACTGCAACATTAACATTATTTAATGTAATGCCTAGGCATTTTGTAGAAACACTGGTGATGCAAGTATTGTGGGTGGGCATTTACTTGAGGCAAACCTTTAATACCATGGCAAACAGTGTAGATCCAGATCAGCTGGCACATCCATGCCATCTGATCCGGATCTGCACAGTTCGTTATTTATTAGATTATATCTGACAAAAAAGCGACCAGTGCAGATCCTGATCAGATGACACAGATGTGCTGGCTGATCTGGATCTACACTGCTTGTGGATATTTTGGGTCTAACTAGTTGTTGCCGAGTTGCTTGGCAGTTGCCGCGCCACCCAACAAGGGTTACTTGACAGTTGCCGCGCTAAATTTGCACAATTAGAACCAAAATGTCCACAAGCAGTGTAGATCCAGATCAGCCAGCACATCTGTGTCATCTGACCACAATAGTTTTATGCATTTAGTGTTTGTTACAATACCTAGCATAACACATGTTGCCGTTCGATCAGGCATTATGGTAATTGGCAGACACACACAAGATATGATCATGAACAAGTGTTAAAAAGTTTCGAAGCTGTAGTGAAAGTAGTTTGGTATTTCTGAAAACAACAATGGGCCGAAACTCTGGTAAAAATGGTTCCAGTAAGAAATCTTTTCTTTACCATCTACACATCCTGCTTGATCACGTGTGCAAGTTTGAAAGAAATCAGCCTGATAGTTCAATAGGAGTAGATGCCACAAGATTTTATTATTGAAATTAACAAAGGGCCATAACTCTGGTAAAATGGTCACAGGAAACAATATTGTATTTATGATCAACTACACATTCTGCTTGATCATTTGTGCAAGTTTGAAAGAAATCCGCCTGAAAGATAATGAAGAGTGATTAACCTTTTCTCCACAGAAATGCCTTTATCACATGGGCAAACTGTGTAGATCCAGATCAGCCAGCACATCCGTGCCCACACTAGGCATTTTATGACTTGAAAGATATTTTAACTTACGTGATGGCACAATATGATTTTACTGTTGATAAACATATGAACTTATGGGATATATGAACGAGTTCAGCCAGCAACATTAATATAAGATTAAAAAGTACAGATTATTCAAGAAAAAACTGCAACATTAACATTATTTAATAAACATATGAACTTATGGGATATATGAATGAGTTCAGCCAGTAACATAAATCCAAGATTATAAAGTACAGATTATTCAAGACAAAACTGCAACATTAACATTATTTAATGTAATGCCTAGGCATTTTGTAGAAACACTGGTGATGCAAGTATTGTGGGTGGGCATTTACTTGAGGCAAACCTTTAATACCATGGCAAACAGTGTAGATCCAGATCAGCTGGCACATCCATGCCATCTGATCCGGATCTGCACATTTCGTTATTTATTAGATTATATCTGACAAAAAAGCGACCAGTGCAGATCCTGATCAGATGACACAGATGTGCTGGCTGATCTGGATCTACACTGCTTGTGGATATTTTGGGTCTAACTAGTTGTTGCCGAGTTGCTTGGCAGTTGCCGCGCCACCCAACAAGGGTTACTTGACAGTTGCCACGCTAAATTTGCACAATTAGAACCAAAATGTCCACAAGCAGTGTAGATCCAGATCAGCCAGCACATCTGTGTCATCTGACCACAATAGTTTTATGCATTTAGTGTTTGTTACAATACCTAGCTTAACACATGTTGCCGTTCGATCAGGCATTATGGTAATTGGCATACACACACAAGATATGATCATGAACAAGTGTTAAAAAGTTTCGAAGCTGTAGTGAAAGTAGTTTGGTATTTCTGAAAACAAAAATGGGCCGAAACTCTGGTAAAAATGGTTCCAGTAAGAAATCTTTTCTTTACCATCTACACATCCTGCTTGATCACGTGTGCAAGTTTGAAAGAAATCAGCCTGATAGTTCAATAGGAGTAGATGCCACAAGATTTTATTATTGAAATTAACAAAGGGCCATAACTCTGGTAAAATGGTCACAGGAAACAATATTGTATTTATGATCAACTACACATTCTGCTTGATCATTTGTGCAAGTTTGAAAGAAATCCACCTAAAAGATAATGAAGAGTGATTAACCTTTTCTCCACAGAAATGCCTTTATCACATGGGCAAACTGTGTAGATCCAGATCAGCCAGCACATCCGTGCCCACACTAGGCATTTTATGACTTGAAAGATATTTTAACTTACGTGATGGCACAATATGATTTTACTGTTGATAAACATATGAACTTATGGGATATATGAACGAGTTCAGCCAGTAACATTAATATAAGATTAAAAAGTACAGATAATTCAAGAAAAAACTGCAACATTAACATTATATAATACATACCTTACTATTTATAGTAACAAATTCATATAATAATTTTGGCTATTATTGTCCAGACCGGGGCATTATCATATAATCGGCCCTCACGCGAGGGCTGATATCATGATATCAGCCCTCGCGTGAGGAGCGCGCGACGTCACAATATTTCCGTTTTGTTTTCAATCGTAAAGAAATCATCTATTTAAACAGAAGCTTTGGAATGATTAAAACTAAAACTGAAATGTACGTACCAGAGAAATATCCCGATTTAAAATCAAGTTTCCTTCAATATTTTTTTC
The DNA here is from genome assembly GCA_038501625.1 of Corbicula japonica. Classification (NCBI taxonomy): domain Eukaryota; kingdom Metazoa; phylum Mollusca; class Bivalvia; order Venerida; family Cyrenidae; genus Corbicula; species Corbicula japonica. The sequence goes on from JAZAYU010000220.1 coordinate 58,109, forward strand.
TTATCGTTTTCTCCATACTTCCGATAAAATAAAGCCTATTTGGTGTAGATAATCGAAGCTCGCAGCAGTGGTATATAAGTATGAAACACTCTTAAATCATAGCCTTTACAGACTCATACCACATTAAACACTTCTACCATTCACTATTAAAACATATTCCGTCCTGTCTAATGATTTTACAATGAAGTTCTTGTTTAAAAGCAAAAAGAAAAAAAACATTCAACCGACAGTGATTTGCTTTGTTTGAAAAGTAAACATTCGTCAAATTACGTCACATGTTAAACTTAAATGACGTAATACTTGAATCGTGACGTAGTGCTCGTTCAATTAACAAGTGCTCGCTCAAAAAGCTGAGTGAACATTTTATAAAAAGATGTCCAAATAGATGTCTATAAAGGTATGTATTATAGACGTTAAAACACGGCTGAGCGGGGCCGAGGCGTGATAATCGGCCCTCGGTCGCAAACGGCCCTCGGGCTAAAGCCCTCGGGCCGTAATGCTCCTCTCGGGCCGATTATCATGCCTTGGCCCCGCTCAGTCGTGTATTATCCTCTAATTAATAAACATACGTATGAACTTATGGGATATATGAATGAGTTCAGCCAGTAACATAAATCCAAGATTATAAAGTACAGATTATTCAAGACAAAAGTGCAACATTAACATTATTTAATGTAATGCCTAGGCATTTTTTAGAAACACTGGTGATGCAAGTATTGTGGGTGGGCATTTACTTGAGGCAAACCTTTAATACCATGGCAAACAGTGTAGATCCAGATCAGCTGGCACATCCATGCCATCTGATCCGGATCTGCACAGTTCGTTATTTATTAGATTATATCTGACAAAAAAGCGACCAGTGCAGATCCTGATCAGATGACACAGATGTGCTGGCTGATCTGGATCTACACTGCTTGTGGATATTTTGGGTCTAACTAGTTGTTGCCGAGTTGCTTGGCAGTTGCCGCGCCACCCAACAAGGGTTACTTGACAGTTACCGCGCTAAATTTGCACAATTAGAACCAAAATGTCCACAAGCAGTGTAGATCCAGATCAGCCAGCACATCTGTGTCATCTGACCACAATAGTTTTATGCATTTAGTGTTTGTTACAATACCTAGCTTAACACATGTTGCCGTTCGATCAGGCATTATGGTAATTGGCAGACACACACAAGATATGATCATGAACAAGTGTTAAAAAGTTTCGAAGCTGTAGTGAAAGTAGTTTGGTATTTCTGAAAACAACAATGGGCCGAAACTCTGGTAAAAATGGTTCCAGTAAGAAATCTTTTCTTTACCATCTACACATCCTGCTTGATCACGTGTGCAAGTTTGAAAGAAATCAGCCTGATAGTTCAATAGGAGTAGATGCCACAAGATTTTATTATTGAAATTAACAAAGGGCCATAACTCTGGTAAAATGGTCACAGGAAACAATATTGTATTTATGATCAACTACACATTCTGATTGATCATTTGTGCAAGTTTGAAAGAAATCCGCCTGAAAGATAATGAAGAGTGATTAACCTTTTCTCCACAGAAATGCCTTTATCACATGGGCAAACTGTGTAGATCCAGATCAGCCAGCACATCCGTGCCCACACTAGGCATTTTATGACTTGAAAGATATTTTAACTTACGTGATGGCACAATATGATTTTACTGTTGATAAACATATGAACTTATGGGATATATGAACGAGTTCAGCCAGTAACATTAATATAAGATTAAAAAGTACTGATTATTCAAGAAAAAACTGCAACATTAACATTATTTAATAAACATATGAACTTTTGGGATATATGAATGAGTTCAGCCAGTAACATAAATCCAAGATTATAAAGTACAGATTATTCAAGACAAAACTGCAACATTAACATTATTTAATGTAATGCCTAGGCATTTTGTAGAAACACTGGTGATGCAAGTATTGTGGGTGGGCATTTACTTGAGGCAAACCTTTAATACCATGGCAAACAGTGTAGATCCAGATCAGCTGGCACATCCATGCCATCTGATCCGGATCTGCACAGTTCGTTATTTATGAGATTATATCTGACAAAAAAGCGACCAGTGCAGATCCTGATCAGATGACACAGATGTGCTGGCTGAGCTGGATCTACACTGCTTGTGGATATTTTGGGTCTAACTAGTTGTTGCCGAGTTGCTTGGCAGTTGCCGCGCCACCCAACAAGGGTTACTTGACAGTTACCGCGCTAAATTTGCACAATTAGAACCAAAATGTCCACAAGCAGTGTAGATCCAGATCAGCCAGCACATCTGTGTCATCTGACCACAATAGTTTTATGCATTTAGTGTTTGTTACAATACCTAGCTTAACACATGTTGCCGTTCGATCAGGCATTATGGTAATTGGCATACACACACAAGATATGATCATGAACAAGTGTTAAAAAGTTTCGAAGCTGTAGTGAAAGTAGTTTGGTATTTCTGAAAACAACAATGGGCCGAAACTCTGGTAAAAATGGTTCCAGTAAGAAATCTTTTCTTTACCATCTACACATCCTGCTTGATCATGTGTGCAAGTTTGAAAGAAATCAGCCTGATAGTTCAATAGGAGTAGATGCCACAAGATTTTATTATTGAAATTAACAAAGGGCCATAACTCTGGTAAAATGGTCACAGGAAACAATCTTGTATTTATGATCAACTACACATTCTGCTTGATCATTTGTGCAAGTTTGAAAGAAATCCGCCTGAAAGATAATGAAGAGTGATTAACCTTTTCTCCACAGAAATGCCTTTATCACATGGGCAAACTGTGTAGATCCAGATCAGCCAGCACATCCGTGCCCACACTAGGCATTTTATGACTTGAAAGATATTTTAACTTACGTGATGGCACAATATGATTTTACTGTTGATAAACATATGAACTTATGGGATATATGAACGAGTTCAGCCAGTAACATTAATATAAGATTAAAAAGTACAGATTATTCAAGAAAAAACTGCAACATTAACATTATTTAATAAACTTATGAACTTATGGGATATATGAATGAGTTCAGCCAGTAACATAAATCCAAGATTATAAAGTACAGATTATTCAAGACAAAACTGCAACATTAACATTATTTAATGTAATGCCTAGGCATTTTGTAGAAACACTGGTGATGCAAGTATTGTGGGTGGGCATTTACTTGAGGCAAACCTTTAATACCATGGCAAACAATGTAGATCCAGATCAGCTGGCACATCCATGCCATCTGATCCTGATCTGCACAGCTCGTTATTTATTAGATTATATCTGACAAAAAAGCGACAAGTGCAGATCCTGATCAGTTGACACAGATGTGCTGGCTGATCTGGATCTACACTGCTTGTGGATATTTTGGGTCTAACTAGTTGTTGCCGAGTTGCTTGGCAGTTGCCGCGCCACCCAACAAGGGTTACTTGACAGTTGCCGCGCTAAATTTGCACAATTAGAACCAAAATGTCCACAAGCAGTGTAGATCCAGATCAGCCAGCACATCTGTGTCATCTGACCACAATAGGTTTATGCATTTAGTGTTTGTTACAATACCTAGCTTAACACATGTTGCCATTCGATCAGGCATTATGGTTATTGGCATACACACACAAGATATGATCATGAACAAGTGTTAAAAAGTTTCGAAGCTGTAGTGAAAGTAGTTTGGTATTTCTGAAAACAACAATGGGCCGAAACTCTGGTAAAAATGGTTCCAGTAAGAAATCTTTTCTTTACCATCTACACATCCTGCTTGATCACGTGTGCAAGTTTGAAAGAAATCAGCCTGATAGTTCAATAGGAGTAGATGCCACAAGATTTTATTATTGAAATTAACAAAGGGCCATAACTCTGGTAAAATGGTCACAGGAAACAATATTGTATTTATGATCAACTACACATTCTGCTTGATCATTTGTGCAAGTTTGAAAGAAATCCGCCTGAAAGATAATGAAGAGTGATTAACCTTTTCTCCACAGAAATGCCTTTATCACATGGGCAAACTGTGTAGATCCAGATCAGCCAGCACATCCGTGCCCACACTAGGCATTTTATGACTTGAAAGATATTTTAACTTACGTGATGGCACAATATGATTTTACTGTTGATAAACATATGAACTTATGGGATATATGAACGAGTTCAGCCAGTAACATTAATATAAGATTAAAAAGTACAGATTATTCAAGAAAAAACTGCAACATTAACATTATTTAATAAACTTATGAACTTATGGGATATATGAATGAGTTCAGCCAGTAACATAAATCCAAGATTATAAAGTACAGATTATTCAAGACAAAACTGCAACATTAACATTATTTAATGTAATGCCTAGGCATTTTGTAGAAACACTGGTGATGCAAGTATTGTGGGTGGGCATTTACTTGAGGCAAACCTTTAATACCATGGCAAACAATGTAGATCCAGATCAGCTGGCACATCCATGCCATCTGATCCTGATCTGCACAGCTCGTTATTTATTAGATTATATCTGACAAAAAAGCGACAAGTGCAGATCCTGATCAGTTGACACAGATGTGCTGGCTGATCTGGATCTACACTGCTTGTGGATATTTTGGGTCTAACTAGTTGTTGCCGAGTTGCTTGGCAGTTGCCGCGCCACCCAACAAGGGTTACTTGACAGTTGCCGCGCTAAATTTGCACAATTAGAACCAAAATGTCCACAAGCAGTGTAGATCCAGATCAGCCAGCACATCTGTGTCATCTGACCACAATAGGTTTATGCATTTAGTGTTTGTTACAATACCTAGCTTAACACATGTTGCCATTCGATCAGGCATTATGGTTATTGGCATACACACACAAGATATGATCATGAACAAGTGTTAAAAAGTTTCGAAGCTGTAGTGAAAGTAGTTTGGTATTTCTGAAAACAAAAATGGGCCGAAACTCTGGTAAAAATGGTTCCAGTAAGAAATCTTTTCTTTACCATCTACACATCCTGCTTGATCACGTGTGCAAGTTTGAAAGAAATCAGCCTGATAGTTCAATAGGAGTAGATGCCACAAGATTTTATTATTGAAATTAACAAAGGGCCATAACTCTGGTAAAATGGTCACAGGAAACAATATTGTATTTATGATCAACTACACATTCTGCTTGATCATTTGTGCAAGTTTGAAAGAAATCCGACTGAAAGATAATGAAGAGTGATTAACCTTTTCTCCACAGAAATGCCTTTATCACATGGGCAAACTGTGTAGATCCAGATCAGCCAGCACATCCGTGCCCACACTAGGCATTTTATGACTTGAAAGATATTTTAACTTACGTGATGGCACAATATGATTTTACTGTTGATAAACATATGAACTTATGGGATATATGAACGAGTTCAGCCAGTAACATTAATATAAGATTAAAAAGTACAGATTATTCAAGAAAAAACTGCAACATTAACATTATTTAATAAACTTATGAACTTATGGGATATATGAATGAGTTCAGCCAGTAACATAAATCCAAGATTATAAAGTACAGATTATTCAAGACAAAACTGCAACATTAACATTATTTAATGTAATGCCTAGGCATTTTGTAGAAACACTGGTGATGCAAGTATTGTGGGTGGGCATTTACTTGAGGCAAACCTTTAATACCATGGCAAACAATGTAGATCCAGATCAGCTGGCACATCCATGCCATCTGATCCTGATCTGCACAGCTCGTTATTTATTAGATTATATCTGACAAAAAAGCGACAAGTGCAGATCCTGATCAGTTGACACAGATGTGCTGGCTGATCTGGATCTACACTGCTTGTGGATATTTTGGGTCTAACTAGTTGTTGCCGAGTTGCTTGGCAGTTGCCGCGCCACCCAACAAGGGTTACTTGACAGTTGCCGCGCTAAATTTGCACAATTAGAACCAAAATGTCCACAAGCAGTGTAGATCCAGATCAGCCAGCACATCTGTGTCATCTGACCACAATAGGTTTATGCATTTAGTGTTTGTTACAATACCTAGCTTAACACATGTTGCCATTCGATCAGGCATTATGGTTATTGGCATACACACACAAGATATGATCATGAACAAGTGTTAAAAAGTTTCGAAGCTGTAGTGAAAGTAGTTTGGTATTTCTGAAAACAACAATGGGCCGAAACTCTGGTAAAAATGGTTCCAGTAAGAAATCTTTTCTTTACCATCTACACATCCTGCTTGATCACGTGTGCAAGTTTGAAAGAAATCAGCCTGATAGTTCAATAGGAGTAGATGCCACAAGATTTTATTATTGAAATTAACAAAGGGCCATAACTCTGGTAAAATGGTCACAGGAAACAATATTGTATTTATGGTCAACTACACATTCTGCTTGATCATTTGTGCAAGTTTGAAAGAAATCCGACTGAAAGATAATGAAGAGTGATTAAACTTTTCTCCACAGAAATGCCTTAATCACATGGGAAAACTGTGTAGATCCAGATTAGCCAGCACATCCGTGCCCACACTAGGCATTTTATGACTTGAAAGATATTTTAACTTACGTGATGCCACAATATGATTTTACTGTTGATAAACATATGAACTTATGGGATATATGAACGAGTTCAGCCAGTAACATTAATATAAGATTAAAAAGTACTGATTATTCAAGAAAAAACTGCAACATTAACATTATTTAATAAACTTATGAACTTATGGGATATATGAATGAGTTCAGCCAGTAACATAAATCCAAGATTATAAAGTACAGATTATTCAAGACAAAACTGCAACATTAACATTATTTAATGTAATGCCTAGGCATTTTGTAGAAACACTGGTGATGCAAGTATTGTGGGTGGGCATTTACTTGAGGCAAACCTTTAATACCATGGCAAACAGTGTAGATCCAGATCAGCTGGCACATCCATGCCATCTGATCAGGATCTGCACAGTTCGTTATTTATTAGATTATATCTGACAAAAAAGCGACCAGTGCAGATCCTGATCAGATGACACAGATGTGCTGGCTGATCTGGATCTACACTGCTTGTGGATATTTTGGGTCTAACTAGTTGTTGCCGAGTTGCTTGGCAGTTGCCGCGCCACCCAACGAGGGTTACTTGGCAGTTGCTGCGCTAAATTTGCTCAATTAGAACCAAAAGGTCCACAAGCAGTGTAGATCCAGATCAGCCAGCACATCTGTGTCATCTGACCACAATAGTTTTATGCATTTAGTGTTTGTTACAATACCTAGCTTAACACATGTTGCCGTTCGATCAGGCATTATGGTTATTGGCATCCACACACAAGATATGATCATGAACAAGTGTTAAAAAGTTTCGAAGCTGTAGTGAAAGTAGTTTGGTATTTCTGAAAACAACAATGGGCCGAAACTCTGGTAAAAATGGTTCCAGTAAGAAATCTTTTCTTTACCATCTACACATCCTGCTTGATCACGTGTGCAAGTTTGAAAGAAATCAGCCTGATAGTTCAATAGGAGTAGATGCCACAAGATTTTATTATTGAAATTAACAAAGGGCCATAACTCTGGTAAAATGGTCACAGGAAACAATATTGTATTTATGATCAACTACACATTCTGCTTGATCATTTGTGCAAGTTTGAAAGAAATCCGCCTGAAAGATAATGAAGAGTGATTAACCTTTTCTCCACAGAAATGCCTTTATCACATGGGCAAACTGTGTAGATCCAGATCAGCCAGCACATCCGTGCCCACACTAGGCATTTTATGACTTGAAAGATATTTTAACTTACGTGATGGCACAATATGATTTTACTGTTGATAAACATATGAACTTATGGGATATATGAACGAGTTCAGCCAGTAACATTAATATAAGATTAAAAAGTACAGATTATTCAAGAAAAAACTGCAACATTAACAGTATTTAATAAACATATGAACTTATGGGATATATGAATGAGTTCAGCCAGTAACATAAATCCAAGATTATAAAGTACAGATTATTCAAGACAAAACTGCAACATTAACATCATTTAATGTAATGCCTAGGCATTTTGTAGAAACACTGGTGATGCAAGTATTGTGGGTGGGCATTTACTTGAGGCAAACCTTTAATACCATGGCAAACAGTGTAGATCCAGATCAGCTGGCACATCCATGCCATCTGATCCGGATCTGCACAGTTCGTTATTTATTAGATTATATCTGACAAAAAAGCGACCAGTGCAGATCCTGATCAGATGACACAGATGTGCTGGCTGATCTGGATCTACACTGCTTGTGGATATTTTGGGTCTAACTAGTTGTTGCCGAGTTGCTTGGCAGTTGCCGCGCCACCCAACAAGGGTTACTTGGCAGTTGCTGCGCTAAATTTGCACAATTAGAACCAAGATGTCCACAAGCAGTGTAGATCCAGATCAGCCAGCACATCTGTGTCATCTGATCAGGATCTGCACTGGTCGCTTTTTTAGCTTGCACGAAAACGTTAAACTGAAAATCTAAGTCAATAAAGTGCCATAATTTGATCAAAAAGACTGAGTTATGGTTCTTGGCATAAATAACGTTTTAAGTAGCACTAATTGTTAGATTGGTGAGAAATTAGGCATAAGTTGATGGATAACTGTAATAAACATAACTTGATGAATACAAGTAATTAAAAAAAAGGAAAATAAAATAGCTCTAAACATTATTGAAATCTGATGAAGGTGGTCTAGTATAAAAGGCTTGAAACGCAGGTTTGAGCTCATAGGTTGACTGACTTTGGATTTAAAAGCATTTAGTTGTCTCACACCCTTGTTTCCAAACATGTTAAGTAGTGGCTCATAAGAAGATGCAATCATGTAGGTCAGAAACATGACTTCAGAAATAATGAAATGTCCGCCTCCTAACCTGTTTCTGTGCCTTTCTTTACTATTTGTTGTGTAACTTCTGCAAAAAACATTATTTTCCCAAATTTATATCTTTTCTACAAAGATTGCCCAAATTTATCAAATAACTTATGGCAGGAAACATAGTTTTGAGCTCAGAAGTGAATCAACTGACCTTTTTTATTATTGTTGGGCTAATTTTAATATAAAATAGTGGCCATGTCTCAAAACCTTTTGTTTCCAAACAGGTAAAGTTGCGGCTCATAAGTTATTACAGACAAAGATTGCTTAATTCTCCAATAGTTAGAGATTGTCCACTTCCTAACATGTTCTTGTGCCATAGCTGTTTTGTTTTTTTAATTTGTTGTTTTTTTAGCATTTGACAGATGTTTGACTCTGTATTGTACTTTGTTTGCAGAAAACTAGAAAAATATTTTCGTCTAAAGTATCTTTTAGTAAAGTAAATGGAATGACAACCAATATGAAAAGTTGTTACATGTAAAGGTGCAGTGATATTAATACAACATCATATTTATAGTATACTGTTACAAAAAAGAAAGGCAACTCTTCAGAACTGGAAGAATTTTTCATCAAATAATGTATACTTAATTATTAAAGAAAAACAGACTTAATTTTGGAGTATTTAATATTTCAAACACTATTCAGGTGCATTTTCATCTTTCGATTGTTTTATTAATTATTTAATTATTGCCATTCTTTTCAAGTAGTATATACTCAATTCAACAAGTTGTACTCACATGAATTCTATTGGTCTTGCTTATCTTGAATAACGCCCAGCCAGATACATTTCCTCTCCACAAAGAATAACCTGGCACATCCAGAATGAACGTCCACATAGACAATCAGAAACATGGCCAGTCCTGTCAGATGATGTTCTCTCAACAACGAATAACATGGCACACCTGGAAAAAATGCTCACTTAAGGTAATACTGATGGTTGTTTTGACTGAACAGCAAACAGTGCAAACCCTGGACGTACATCTTTATGCAAAGAAATAAAAGATCAGGGTTGGATGCAAGGATTCCATAAAAGGGGTTCATTTGGGCCAGTTTTAGGGTAGATAAATGATTCCTGGCAAAAATTCCCATGAAAATTAAATATTGCTGTTCAAATGGGGGTTCGAGCAATTCCACAATTCGACCTGCCCCTAAACACTAATAAATATCACTAAATGTACACCAAATGTTGGATATTTTAATATTAATAAAGCCATAAATTAAGAAGACTAACCTATTTGCCTTCACTTTCAACATTTGAAGATAATGAAACCAATAAAAACTTGTAAAACAGAACCTACTTGTTGAGTGTGGGACTTCTGATCAGTAGGGCTGCCCATGCTGGCTCTGGACATATATGGTGCAAATCAATCCTTCATATTGGGTAACCTGATAAGGGTCTACATGTCTGCCATGACAGTCTACACTGTTCTGCCACTTCAGCAAGTTCTTGTCATATTCATCTGGAATTAAGTAGGCCAGTACAAAATGTCTATCATTCCAACTTGTTTAGGTCTGCAGTATTAAAAAAGAAAACTCAACAGAACAGTTAACAGTTTTGGCGGGAACTCTGCAGAGCCTCATTCACCCTCAGTTACTGAACCTCACACTCATGAAAGATAATCATCATCAAACTTAAGTTCACCCCTTTACTTCTGACTGCTGATAGATCTGACATCCAAGAGCAGCCATTATGGAAAACAGAAGTCCACTCTACACATTTTATTCCCACCAGGTTTCATTCAAAATAAAATTTGCCAAGTTACTATTAAGTTATTTGTTGCACCAACAATATTATTATTTTAAGTATTAGTTGTAGTAGCAGTAGCACAAGTATAACTTGCTTTTTAATTTGTTTAAAACATGAAATAACTTACATTTTTTCAAAAGAATCCAGTAACTCAGTCAAACACCAACTGACTGGTACAACTTAATGAAACACAATGGCATGTTTCAGTGAAAACCTGTTCTAGTGAGCTCATAACAAAAACCCCTCAAGCTTGAAAAGTTAACAAAGGTGTGTAGTCAACTGTTTCATAAACCTGCTTCAAGCTGGTAATGTTTTCCATGCTTGACCAATCATTATGATAATGGAAGAGGCCTTTTCAATAGGATTAGGAGTCATGCAAATCACAATATCATAAATGAGAAGTAAAACATTACTGTTGAGGAAAATGTCAATTACTGTAGACCCAATTAGGGAAACCTATTATCTCCCCACCCCTACCACCATTTTTTCTTTTGTAATATAAAAACTGAACAAGAAGGCAAAATGGCCTAGTTGCTCACACTATTCTGAGATACATGAAATGAAAAGAAGGAACATAACACAATGAATTAAGAGTATAGTGTAAGGAACCAGCATGCAAACTTTCACCATAATTTCTAATCTTCTAAACTTCTAATTTCTAAGTGAAATAGGGCAAAAATTTAATCAACTAGAACTCGGCAAGTCTGATGTGTCAACTGACGAAATTTTTGTTAATTTACATAAAAATGTTTTGTTGTTTTTTTTTCTTGTACAGTTATAAGCAATGCATTTGCACAAAATTCACATATAAAATAACCTTATAAAAATCTAAGGGGTTTAATTCAAAAGTGGTAGAGTTACAGTTCTTGTGCACTGCACTTTGAGTCATTGCAAGAAACATGCATACCAAGTTTGGAGTCATTTGAACCTATGGTGACAAAGTTATACTCAAGAAATGCTCTATAAAAATCAATCAAAGGGGAATAACTCAACAAGAGGGCCATGATGGCCCTATATCGCTCACCTGAGTAAAAAAGTACTCTCAGCTTGTGGTTTCAGACAAGAAGATTTTTAAAGTTTTTCCTATATTATAAGTCTATATAAAATGAAGTGACCCCTGGGGCGGGGCCAATTTTGACCCCAGGGAAATAATTTGAACAATCTTTGTAGAGTTCCACTAGAGGGTGCTAAATGCCAAATATCTAAGCTCTAGGCCTTGTGGTTTCAGACAAGAAGATTTTTAAAGTTTTTCCTATATAAGTCTTTGCAAAATGAAGTGACCCCTGGGGTGGGGCCAATTTTGACCCCAGGGAAATAATTTGAACAATCTTTGTAGAGTTCCACTTGAGGATGCTAAATGCCAAATTTCTAAGCTCTAGGCTTGTGGTTTCAGACAAGAAGATTTTTGAAGTTTTTCCTATATAAGTCTATGCAAAATGAAGTGACCCCTGGGGCGGGGCCAATTTTGACCCCCAGGGAAATAATTTGAACAAACTTTGTAGAGTTCCACTAGAGGATGCTAAATGCCAAATATCTAAGCTCTAGGCCTTGTGGTTTCAGACAAGAAGATTTTTAAAGTTTTTCCTTTCGGTTCCCATGGCAACCAGAGTTCTGCTTGGAATTCCATTTTTTGAACAATTTTGAAAGGGCATCATCTAAGCATTATTCCTGTGAAGTTTCATCAAAATTGGCCAAGCCGTTTCAAAGAAGAAGTCGATTGAAGCAATTGTTGACGACGCACGACGGACATCAGGCGGTCACAAAAGCTCACCTTGTCACTTCGTCAAGACAAGAATTGCTCAAGATGATACATTCCTGAGTATTAAGTGAATAGGAAGTTATAGGCAACCAGTGTTTTTTTTATGACAAATATTCGGAGAAATTGGGACCCATTCCCCCCTCAAAATAGTATATATTTTTCCCCATGTCCAATAAAAAATTCCCCCTTTGCAGGAGTCTGTTATGGACAATTCAATTTGTTCTGGTAATGTGTAATAGCATGATAGTGAAAATGATAGTGAAGATGATAAATCTGAATTTTTTTCTGATGCAAGAAAATTCAACTCTGGGAAATATGAGGCAAGATTTACTTGGTAGTACTACAGTGTTAGCAAAGCAAAAAGCAAAAGATCAATGAATATTTTGTTTTGTTGTGTTTGTATCTTCCAAATATTCCCCCTTTCCTTTGTCGTGTCGCAATTTTCCCCCTCCAAAGGGCTGCGACCCCCTTCCCCCAAAAAGTGAAAAAAAGCACTGGCAACATTAAGTTTCATGTTAAAGTTGCATTTGAAAGGGGCTTAACTCAAAAAATAGTCAACAAGAGTTATGATTCTTGTTGTTGTTCATGAAGATGATATATTTCAAGTATTAAGTGAATAGGACAAGTACTTTCAAAGTTTTAGACAACATTAAGTATCATGTTTAAGTTTCAGGTGAAAGGGATATAATTCATAAAATAGTCAAACAGGAGTTATCATTCTTGTTGTTATTAGCGATGACATTGTCCATGAAGATGATATATTTTGAATATGAAGTGATTAGGACATGTACTACAAAGTTTAAGTCAACATTAAGTTTTATGTTATAGTTGCATTTGAAAGAAGCATAACTCAACAAGAAGCGCCCCAATGCGATGAAACCAGGTTTTCAAAGTGTCTTTAGTTTCAAAGCTATAGTACAAGAAGTATGAAAGCAACTAGCTTGCACGCAAGCTTTAACCATAAATTCTAAGTCAAACTAGAATGTTGTGTTCCGCAGAACACATGTGTCGCCTGCATGGAAAAAGTTGAAATGTGGGCCTATGTATAATCATATATAATAAAAATATTTTATTTAAGTTGATTTCATTACTACACCACAGAACACATGTGTCATCTAAATTGCATTTAAAAGGGGAATAAGTAAAATAATGGTGAAACCCGAGTTATCATCTCCAAAAATTGGTTTGTAAATGCAGATGAGTTATTCAAAGTATTAAGTGAATTAATTGAACAAGTACTTTCCATTTTACAGGCAACACTAAGTTTCATGTTAAAATTGCATTTGAAAGGGACATAACTAATAAAATATTGAAACTGGAGTTATCATTCTTGTCGACACAGATGGCATTGTTCATGCTGATAATATATTCCAAGTATGAAGTGAATAGGACAAGTACTTTCAAAGTTATAGGCAACATTAAGTTTCAGGTTTAAGTTGCATTTGAAAGGGGCATAACTCAAAAAATATTGAAACTGGAATTATCATTCTTGTCGTCACAGATGGCATTGTTCATGCTGATGATATATTCTAAGTATGAAGTGAATAGGACAAGTACTTTCAAAGTTAAAGTCAACATTAAGTTTCATGTTAAAGTTGCATTTGAAAGGGGCATAACTAAAAAAAAAATTTGAAACTGGAGTTATCATTCTTGTCCTCACAGATGGCATTGTTAGTGCTGTTGATATATTCCAAGTACGAAGTGAATAGGACAAGTACTTTCAAAGTAATAGGCAACATTAAATTTCAGGTTAAAGTTGCATTTGAAAGGGGCATAACTCAAAAAAATTTGAAACTGGAGTTATCATTCTTGTCGTCACAGATGACACTGTTCATGCTGATGATATATTCCAAGTACCAAGTGAATAGGACAAGTACTTTCAAAGTTATTGGCAACATTAAGTTTCAGGTTAAAGTTCCATTTAAAAGGGGCATAACTAAAAAAATATTGAAACTGGAGTTATCATTCTAGTCGTCACAGATGGCATTGTTCATGCTGATGATATATTCCAAGTATGAAGTTAAGAGGTGAAGTACTTTCAAAGTTATAGGCAACATTAAGTTTCAGGTTAAAGTTGGGGGACTACCGGACGACAGCACCGACGACGACGACGAAGACGCCGCCGCCGGACAATACTAGCATCCCTATGTGTCTACCTGCTATCGCAGGCGACACAAAAAGGGCCATAATTTGATCAAAATCAATGAAAGAGTTATGGTTCTTGGCACAGATAGTCAGGGTCATGATGGTGAACAAGTGTCTTAAGTTTCAAAGCTATAGTACAAGAACTATGAAAGTTACTAGCATGCACTCAAACTTTAACCTAAAATTCCAAGTCGAAAAAGGGCCATAATTTGAACAAAATGGAAGTTAGAGTTATGGTTCTTGGCATACACACTCGGGATATGATAATGAACAAGTGTTGAATGTTTCAAAGCTGTAGTATAAGTAGTATGGAAGTTACGGGTTTGTACACTAGCTTGCATGCAAACTTTAACCTGAAATTCTAAGTCGAAAAAGGGCCATAATTTGATTAAAATGAAAGTTAGAGTTATGGTTCTTGGCATACATACTCGGGACATGATGATGAACAAGTGTGCCAAGTTTCAAAGCTGTAGTATTAGTAGTATTGAAGTTATGAGTTTGTACAGTAGCTTGCACGCAAAAAAAACCTTAAATTCTAAGTCCAAAAAGGGCCATAATTTGATCAAAATGAAAGTTAGTGTTATGGTTCTTAGCATACATACTTGGGACATGATGATGAACAAGTGTGCCAAGTTTCAAAGCTGTAGTATTAGTAGTATTGAAGTTATGAGTTTGTACAGTAGCTTGCACACAAACTTTAACCTGAAATTCTAAGTCGAAAAAGGGCCATAATTTGATAAAAATGAAAGTTAGAGTTATGGTTCTTGGCAAACACACTCGGGACATGATGATAAACAAGTGTGCCAAGTTTCAAAGCTGTAGCTATAGTAGTTTTTAAGATATAGGTAGGTTGCACGCAAACTTTAACCAAAGCGGGACACGAGTTGAGCTAAAAACGAAATTTGGATTGTTTTTTGGGGGGAGGGGGGTACCCTGCCCTAACACCCCTGACCCTGTACCCTCTTTCTCTATGCCTCTAAATGACTCCTCAGTTTTGTATCAACATGTGTCAATATTAAATGGTTGGCCATTGCAGCCAATCAGATGCCTGAGATTGGAGACTCCTGATCAGCTGGAACATATGTGCTTGATCAGGATCTGCACTGTTTGCTTTTGGATTCGTTAGGTTATTTCTGACCAAAATGTGACCAGTGCAGATCCTGATCAGATGGCACTGAGGTGCCGGCTGATCTGGATCTACACCGGTTGCACATGGGTAAAAATGCATATAAATGTGTATATATGGAGGAAAGGGTTAAATACTGATCAACAATTTGCAAATTTTGTGCACTCTGACCCTCACAGATAGAGCTAGCTGTGGAAGTAAAATAATTTGAAAATGATTTTTTGTAATGCTGAATGATGGTGCATATCACTAAGCAGTTTTGTATTTGACCATGACATCTAATATTCAGTGTTCGATTCCGGTATATAATAAATCATGTTTTGTTTTTAACATCAAAACATCATGGATGTGATAATGTTTTTGATCATCCAGTGCAGATCCAGATCAAAAACACTGGATTTTCTGAACAGATCACTAGTAGTGCATATTTCCAGTTTAAGAAAACAGAAAATATTGGGACATTGTACATAAAAACACATATATCTTATTGTATTCAGATACCTGGTAGAAGTACTGGTTTGCTTTGTGCACTGACTGCAGAAGTGTGATCACACCAGAGGTTGAATTGATCAGGAAACAGTAAGCTGCTCTGAATGTAGTACTTCACAGTATTCTCTGGTGCCTGCAAAAATCAAAACCTATCAGTTCCAAACCTTGATCAGTTTTCAATGTAAAAAATCTAGTGTTTCAATAATATTCAACTATTCCTCAATATATATCCTTTTATGGGTGAACAGTGTAGATCTAGATCAGCTGGCACATCCGAGCCATCTGATCAGGATCTGCACTGTTGGCATTTTTATATAATAGGTTATTTCTGACCAAAATGCATCCAGTGCAGATCCTGATCAGAAGGCATAAATGTGCTGGCTGATCTGGATCTACACATGTCCCCTATGCATAAAATGCGTACATAGTAAAGAGATATACCAAAAACAATTCTGGGTACATTTATATGATCAAAATTTTGTTGTTTCTTCACACAGACAGTTCAAATCTACCTTCTTACTTAAGCCCTGAAGAGCTCAGTACTTCAATACAAAATGATTGGTTCTCAAATTGCTATAAACAGAGCCAGGAACCATTCAACCAGTTCTTAACAATTTAAATTAAAACTGAAAAGTTTTGATCACGAGGCAAACTGTAGTCTCACAATTAGTAAAGCAAAGTTCCTTTTTATTAAATATAATTATGATACCATTGTGGTTTTTAAAGATTAACATTTTCTTCTTTCAATAATTACGCAGCGTCTGCAAACAGGGAACTCCGACTTGTTGTAACGTACCTGTCTGTCGTTATCATATGCATCAAGGTCATAGATGAATGTTCCTACAGGAACTGTCTGATAGATAGTTGTCTGTACATTGCCAGAGGTTGAAAACTGGTGAGAACAGATAACCAAGCACACTAATTCTGACGGTGACTGTTGCCTAGCGACCAGGGAAACCACTATGCGTGAATACAAGCCTGCAATAGGAACATTTAAACTGCATCAAGTTAACATACAAATACATTCACCAAGGGTCAAAATTCTCGATGAAATAAGATAACTAATAGATTTTTTCATCCCAAGATAGATTATGATTGTTTTAACAGAGTTTTTATTTAGAAATCATTTTTTTTACATATACTGAATTCTCAGCAATTGAGAAAATAAGAGCAAAATATTTCTGTAATAATTGTATAAGCATGCTTGCAATGATATATAATGTGTTTTAAGAGAACAAGACTTAGTTACAAAAATGTGTGATCACACCACATTAGCATTAATGCAATAAATCAAAATACAAATAAGAAGAAAGACTACATACCACAAACAATGTGGTGGTATCACTGTAAAGGTTTGTGTTTGCCTTTAAAGTAATTAAACCTGTTGTGTCGTTGACGAACAAGTACAAGGGTGCAGAGTCATCACCAATCATGTCATATCACACTCTGTTAAATGGATCCTGTAAGGAATGAATTAAAACCTACTACTCTGTATGTAAGCATTTTTTCACACATGTAAACAGTGTAGATCCAGATCAGCTGGCACATCACATCTGTCTGATCAGGATCTGCACTGTTTGTTTTGTTTTTGTCAGAAATAAACTAACAAATCAAAAAGCAAACAGTTTAAATCCTGATCAAACAACATAAATGTGTCAGCTTATCTGGGTCTACGCTGTTTGCCCTTGCCATAAAGGCACATAGAGGTTTAGCAGAATGGAATAAAATTCCGCATTTGAATAATTTAAAAGAATTATATATTTTATTTTACTCATTAACACATTTTAATTTTTAATATGTATGTAAAAACAATTAAACAAATCTTCAGCTTAATTTGAAACTAAACAGTCTCTATTGCTTGAGATTTGAGACTGGTCTCCAGTTTTGAGTTTATGATCTTGGGGCCAGTATAAAGTCTATACCAGGATAGATAGTTTACCAGGATACAGTCTTTTTTACCAAAAAGAAAACATTAGAAATGAAGATTTAGAAAACACTTACATTGGTGTCCCTATCAATAGCTGAAGTCTGGTTGTCAGAGCCTGATGGGTTTCCTGTACATTATATGGTGTGTTGATAAACTGTGTGACAAAACTGTTCCTTGTTACTTGAATGAATATGTCGGACAAAAGCGTGTTAAAGCGCGTCAGGTGTTCCTAGAGGCATAACCTTCCAACTGAAAGAGGACATTGGAAAATTGTCAAACATCTATGTAATATAAGATAACTAGGATTAAGTGAGAAATTAATATATTTTGTATTGGCGATTGTGCCAATCGTAAGTGAATGAAAACCGATAAACTGCTGCAGCCAAAGGCTTGTAACTGTAATAGAATCTTATGTGAATGAAAACTGATACACTGCTGCAGCCAAACGCTTGTAACTGTAATTGAATCTTATGTGAATGAAAACTGATACACTGCTGCAGCCAAACGCTTGTAACCCTAACCGAATCTCAAGTAAATGAAAACTGATACACTGCTGCAGCCAAATGCTTGTAACTGTAACGGAATCTTAAGTGATTGAAAACCGATACACTGCTGCAGCCAAACGCTTGTAACCCTAACCGAATCTCAAGTGAATGAAAACTGATACACTGCTGCAGCCAAACGCTTGTAACTGTGACCACTGTAGAACCTGGGTCTACAGAGTTTGCAGCCAGTCTTTAGCAGTCAAACACTTAATACTGCAAGAAACACAAGAAGTTGAAGTTTATTGTGGAAAATTGCGGATAACAGCCAAATTACATGGAGCAAAGGGTTAACTGAGTAAAATCAACATAAACCATCACTTACAGTAGTGTCCTGGTCAGTTGCAGTGATGTACAGAATGGCTACTCTGACTTCCTGTGTGTCGAGGATTGTTGAGCTGTACTGCTGCGGAGTCAACACTGGTGGAAACAGATTGCATTTGACATACACCACTTCCACAAAGATGTCCGACAGTCGATGGTTTCTTCCATCTTGTAATTGTACTCTTACCTGAATAGAGAAATTAACCTTTTCAAAAATGAACATTTACAGAATTATTAAATATCTTCAAGCAAAAAAGAACTGATAATATGATGCAAACTCCGTCATTTATAAGCTTGATATCATTCATTACACATTTAATTGAAGCTGCATATCATGTATAAATTTATCATTATTGATTTAGTGATCACTGACTTTCTTTAACATGTCTTACAAACCATAGTAATTTTTGTGAATATGCCATACTACAGTAGCAAATTCTTGAAAAAAGCATAGAAAGAGGCGTACATAGTGGATCGATGTGGTATGGGAGGAGATGGAAGCTCTGAGGGAACTATTCTGTTTACAGGTCTGATACTGAAGAATGTTGATGTAGAATCATCTCCGATAATGTCATACTCCCGACTGTTAAACTAAGCCTGAAAAACTGTAACATATATCAGTCTTAAAGCATAACCTTCAAATTCTAAGGTGTCCATTTCTGACAATGATCAGAACTGTGATTTAAACTTCATTAACCTAAACATTCATGTGCCAGTCAATCAAAACCTTGTGTAGCAGAATGCTTTTGAATTGTTAGTGTTACAAAAGAATATGCCAGTGAAATAAAACCAGTTCACACCAATAATATCCGAATTTCAACTGTTACTTGTGCCCAGCCCTGCATGAAATCTTTGCACTTTTCAACATAGTACAGAATATTTAAACATTGATAATATTTCTTATTTAAGATGCCCCTAAAACTTGCTATGAAAACTAGTCAGAAACCTGGATATCAGCATCTGTGGCCGTGACCCTGTTGATACTGGTGCCATTGCCAGTTTTCGTTGATAGTGGTTGTGTATGGTTTACACTGGAACACTGGAGGAGCCTGGTTCCTGTTGATGTTTACTATCAACAAGGCATCTGCTGATCGGAAAGGGGAACCATTGTCCCTGGCAACCAGTGATACCTGTAAGTATAGTAGTGTTAACACTTCCTTTAATGATAATATAACAGAATTTTATTTCCAGTTTAAGAAAACAAAAAATAGTTGGGGCATTATACGTTTGATTTAAAGTTTAATTACCATAGATGCTTAGAAAAACAGATATGTATGCATATATATGTAAACATGCATTACATCAGCCTTGAAGACACTTATATAATTCCTTGGTAAGGCATGGGATTGATAAGGCTCGTGTTCACAAAAATCATGGACAGCAGAAAAAAAATTATGTTTTGTTTACAACTTTTAGTACAGAATTTTAGCAGGCAAGTAATAATCAAATAATCAAGCATAATTAACTGCAGGTGAAATCATCTGACAAAATGACTTTGAAATTAAATTATTTAAACAGAAGTCACCATTGATAAAGTAATTAATGAGGCTTCAGAACTTGCACATAATAATCTTTCATGTTAACAAGACTAACATGGTCTTATATTGTTCAAAATTGCCAATCCAGAAACACAGGCTCCACTGTATTGAGTAACAGAAACACCGACGATGATGGTACACAGGTAAATCTGATCGTTGGTGGGTTCAGCATAGAACAGGTTGCGATTCAGCGATGTAGCAGATATGGAGTAGGTCGCAACATTGTTGGCAGCCTGCCAATTATAAAGGATACCATGAATGACTGGGCAATGTAACTGCATACATAAAACTTGGTTATAATTTTTTTGATAAAAAAATGTCCCCATTAAGAACCAGCTCCCTAGCATGACTCATATTAATATTAATAAACTTTAAAACATTAAAACAATGAAGTTTAGTAAACATTGTCACAACATGAAACAAATGTATGGAGTGTAGTCTATGTGTATAAGGTTAAGAACTTACAACAAAATTTAATGATGTCTGAAGGAAGTTATCTGACATGATCTTCTGCCAAAAACAACACCATCAGTGTTGTGTTACCAAAGTAGGTCCAGAAGCTGATGCAACATCCTTGTATCTGGCCGTATTATGTGTGGCTTTCCCATCCGCGTCGGTTGCAGTAACACGGGATATTTCTTCCCCCAAGGGTCTGGTCCTCCAAGATGGTGATGGTGAATTCCAACAGGCTGATCACTGGTGCGAACAGATTCACAGTCAACATGGCGGTGTTGTAGAGATTGAACTCCATAACCATTCACTTGCAAGCGTACCTGTCATTATAATTTATTGTTTGAAATTTACATCTTCACTACAAAGAGTCCCAGATTCTATAAGTCTTTCCTGACCACAAAGCGCATTAACTTCAAGCAATAACCTTTTTCATTGTTATTTAAAATAACATACATTTATCTTTAACACAAAGATTTTCATTTATACTAACTTGTGTATGAGAAATCAAATACAAAAATGCAAGACTCTTGGATAAAGAAAGGAAATGTTTTTTTCCCCAGCCCCTGCAAACACAACTATAAGTTGGTTCATTAAAAAGTGTATTTTGGGTTACCTTGTATGCTGCTAGAGTATCAAAATTGATTTGGCTTGCCAAGAACACACTTCCTGTGGTAGAGTTGATCGAGAAATATGTTGGAGTCTGTCATCTCTGATAATGGTATACCTCAGTGTGTTAAATGATGCCTGTAAAATCAAAACATTCTAATGAACAACTGTGCCAACAAATACACAATAAAATTATAGTACACTTTTCGCAAGTTCTTTATAAAGCTTTATGTCTATTCATACAAACATAATACCAGGACTCTCACTAGAAGGAGACTTGGGAGAAGAAGTCTCCCAAAAGTGACCAGACTTCTCCCTCCTTTGAGCTATGGGAGAAGTCATTTTGATTGACAATATAGGGAAAGAATGCTGTTGACTGCAAACTTCTCTATAATTCAGTAAATTTATGACAAAACTTCTCCCTGATTTCCAAGTCTAGTGAGAGCCCTGAATACATGAGCTGGTAACAATTTATTACATTTAAAGACAAATACAAGATAAACTGTCCACTATAATAAGTTCATATTTATTGGTGCAGACTGGTCATTCTCTATGACTTATTTAGAATACAGGGTTTCTCACTTACTAGACAAAAAAATCTCTATTTTTAGCCTTGCGAGATTTCCTTATCTTGCATGGCCTTATCTTTAACTCCGCGTGCTCGCGTACTTTCGTATTATTGCACACCGTATTAATTGAGTGTTTCATTATTGATTTAGACTACACCATGATGCTAATAACTACGTCATTTAAGTTTATTATGTGATGTAATTAAACAAATATTTACTTTTCAAACAGAGCAAGCGGTTTATTTTGTTTTATCATGATTTTGTTTAAAATCAGTTGGAAAAGATACAGTGGTTGCTGGAACTTGGAAGTGTTTATTGTGGTATGAGTCTGTAAATGCTTTTTTGGAGCGTTTCATTCTTATACCGCTGTTGTGAGCTTCATTAAACACCAGACTATATGGAGAAAATGAATAGAAGATAAATTAGGAAATAATCTGCATTAAATCGGGATATTTCAACTTCAACTGGTATTTACAATTCAATCTATTTGAATTACAAAATGAGACGAAATCGACAATGCTTTCCAGACGGAAACTCGGCACAGCCTTGTTTCTGGATAGCATTACCCTCGGGTTTAGATACCCTGATCTTCGCCGAAAACCAATGATAGATTCTCTTTATACAGTCTAGAAATAATGAAAGCCTGTCATAGTACAAACCCGAGTATCCAGATCCCTAGCTGAGGTCTCGTACACCATCGATCCTACTACAGCTGTCTCGTCAAGGTCTCTCACATACAGAGCATTGATGAAGAATTGCGGATTATTGTTTCCAAATACAAAGACTGTGATGTTCACTTCAAAACTAGACGATTGTGGGGTATCCAAGTCATATACACCTGTACTTGTGCTTGCATCTGTTAATGATAGAAGCATATAATGATGGAACTTGTCACTCCACTGTCTGCAGATATATCCCGAAGGCAACCAGTGTAGATCCAGATCAGCCTGCACATCCACAAAGTCAGAACAGGATCTTCACTGTTTGGTTTTAGATTCAAAACCTTATTTTTGACCAAGAAGCAAATTTTGTAGATCCATATAATACTTACATTTGATGTGGTGAAATCGTTTAGACTGTAACACAGTTTTTAGCAAATATTTGGTTTCCTATAGTCAGTTTTGCTGTATTTGTTTGAAGATAATATGCTTACCACTGGGTCATTATCTCTTGCGGAGATTGTGAGGATTGTATCACCAAGTGGGAATGTCTCCAGTATGGTCATAGAACACTAGTTGTTGAGGAAGAATGGAGCTTGGAAGTTTTGTCTGACAGTCACTCTACACAACGTGTATCCATATCTGGCAGGTCCACCAAGATTTCGTGCTTGCACACAAATCTGTAAATGCAGATTTCAAATTATGAAAATTATATGGTAAAACTTACAAAAATTCAAGGATGCATGTGAATAATGAAAAAAACTAGAGGTTTCCATGCTGCTCCAGGATATCTAGCACAGATTTCGGAGTGATTTAACCCTTTCCTCTATAGACATACCTTTATTGCCTGAGCAAACAGTGTAGATCCAGCACAGATTTTTTCCTTCATTCAGGAGTGATATAAGCCTCTTCTCTACAGACATGCCTTTATTGCTTGAGCGAACAGTGTAGATCCAGATCAGCTGGCACATCCATGCCGTCTGATCTGGATCTGCACTGTTCACTTCCTTGTTATTTCTGACCAAAATGTGACCAGTGCAGATCCTGATCAGACGGCACAGAAGTGACGGCTGATCTGGATCAACACTTGTCGCACATATGCAAAAATGTGTATATATGCAGGAAAGGGTTAAAAGATTTCCACATATTAACTTGTTTTACTCTGATAGGTTTGGATACTCGAGGTTAAGATTTTCTTACAGCTTCATAAAAATAATATTACATGTTTTACGTATAGACACGCTTTATCACATGGGCAGTGTAGCTCTGTGCAATCTGATCAGGATCTAAACCCTTTCCTTTTTGATTTATTAGGTTATTAGGGCAATTCAGACCGAGATGTGACCACTGCAAATCCAGATCAGATGGCACAGATGTGCTGGATGATCTTAACTTACACTGGTCGCACACACATATTTGAAGTAAAGGGTTATTTAACAAACAAAAAACAGTGATAGTTGCTTTATTTTTTAATAATCATTGCAAAATACAACTAAAATTGAATAATTAATATGAATAATCTGAGTAACAAACAATGGTAAATCAGCCATTTTGAATTTGAGATACAAAGGGGGTTCAGTTCTTTACTAGAAATCCTGCATCCGACCCCAGAGACTAAACATTTTAACGCTTTGCACAGAACCAAATTAAGCATGAAACAGGTTTTGTAATCATAATGCCAGAATATTGTCAGCACTTACGTTGAAACTTTCACGTCCAGTTGACAGATCTGCAACAACGTTGATTCTTCCCGTTAACTGATCAACACTGAACAGAGAAGCTGTGATATCATAACGGATCCGACTGAAAGGTGTTGACTGCAAAAGAATTCAAAGCTGTTATTAAATCTTTCTATTTAACATTGATTCTTTTCAAATCATTTCCATGATTTCTTTGCAAAGCATATTTTCATCAAAACAGTCATGTTACTTTTATCAATACATGAACAGTAATGCAACCAAGTTACCTATTGGTGCCTGTGATAAGAGGACAAATTTAAAATACTCAAATACATGTTTTCTCTTGTGGAACTTTATAGTGGGTGAATCATATTTAGAACGACATTTTTATAGACCGCAAATGCACTTCTTCACACAACAAAAACTAAACAGAAAACAGAAAGGAGGCAGTTATTTGACTAGACTTAGTAATTCAAATAATTTCTTGTTGCATTTACAGTACACCATACATGTACCTATTTTAGAAATTCACCCTATCTGCTTAAAAGTGTCCAAAGCATTAAACTCAGTACAGTAAACAATTCAAGTAGTTTACTTACAGAGCTGTCATGATCAGTAGCAGTAACTTGGGATAGGAAGAACTGGTTAATGGTAAGTTGGTTCAAAGCAACATCACAAGTTGCTTGTTGAATGTTGGACTGAACCGGTTACGGATAATGCATTTCTGACAACATTCTGAGGTGTAACAGGGTCGTTATCTCGCAGAGCCACTTCCAGCTGTGAAAATAGATAAAACATCAGGATTATTTCTGGATAATGTATCATAAAAGTAGGATTTTAAGGTACATGTAGGACAGAGGCACAAATTCAAACCCCATGAATATGGTATAATTTGCTATTATGCAATTTTGTATATCCACAAAGTAATGTCCCCATTTAAAAGCCACAACCAGGAAATCCACAAACAATTGAGGTTTATGAAAACAAAT
The DNA here is from genome assembly GCA_038501625.1 of Corbicula japonica. Lineage (NCBI taxonomy): Eukaryota > Metazoa > Mollusca > Bivalvia > Venerida > Cyrenidae > Corbicula > Corbicula japonica. The sequence continues at coordinate 83,481 of JAZAYU010000220.1, forward strand.
GATTTAACAGTAAATTCTAAATGAAAAATACCCATTTCAAGGAAATATTTGTTATGTCAAAATGTAAAAGGTACTGAATCACAGATGGGTAAAAACACCCTTTATTTCATAATCAACAAACCCAATAAAACAGTACATACCACGAGAACATTGTCTATGATGAACATCAGAGATCTGCAGATGAAAATTTCTCCGGATTTGACAGTGACGCCAATGTATTCTGCTGCAAAGTTGTTGCCCAATCTATTGACTGCACGGAATACCAAGGTGTTGTATGGTGCCTGAAACAACAAGACACAGAAATATAATAACAGGTTTATAGCTGCCTTTTAATACTCGTAGATCTAGCTTTCTACGGCATCAGTTAAGAGCATTTGATTTTGATTGTAACAGTCCTCTAACGGAGTGTCATAAGCAAATAATTTCAATCCATTTACATAAACAAAGTATATAAACAGTAATAATAATGAATCATCAAAGGTTAACAATCCTAATGCCTATGCATTACTCTATCAGCACTTCTTTACCATATTCCTTCTTTATTCATAAACAGTTACAACTCGTCTGCATCCAGCCAATAATAATTAGCACTTGTCGGTATAATGACAGATAAAAACATAAAATAGTAAAGGCAGGAGAAGGAATACCAAGTTTTAGCATTTCAAAACACTGATATATTGTTTACCTGGATATCTTGATCGAAAGCTGACAGTGTAAGTATCGTTGTGCCAAGATCTTGGATCTCATTGACGGTCACTGTGTAATTATTTTGTTGCCAGAATGGTGCATTCTGGTTCTCTGCACACTTGCATACACAGTTGTGGTGGAAGACAAATGCGGGGTACCACTATCTTGGGCTAATACACAGATCTGAAACAATCACGTGACAACTTGAAGTACAGTGAAAAGAACTTATTGTTAATAAACAAATAAGAAAAAAAATTGTAATAAGAGATAATTTCAATATTTAGACATACATGTACATTTGTTATGTTTGCACTCCAAATATCAACAGCCTTACTAAATAAAGTGTAAAGTAACTGACAACAGCTCTAGTATACAAGGTACCCAATTATCCACCTGTATTTATGTTTATATACTGAACCAAAAAAAGAAACTTTCGCCAAGTTTGATTGTAGATATGTTAGTACAGTTTCAATCCTTTTGGCTGAAAGCTTACATTTTTGTAAAATAATGTACATGTATTGTGGTTCTTTTTAAAATCGTAATTTTGGAGGAAAGGATCAGATTGATTGTTGAATTTTAAATTAAAATAAGGTAGGGGTCGTTTCTAAAGTTAACAATCAGTAGCGTGTGTGACCGCCGTGTGCGATGCTGACTGCCTGACAGCAATGTGGCATTGAGAGCACAAGTTTGTTAATGTCAGCCTGTGGAATATTATTCCATTCTTCAAGCAATGCTGCTCGAAGGTTGTTGACGTAGTTTGGAGGGTTTGGACGTCGACGTACGCGTCTATCCAGATTATCCCAAAGATGATCAATTGGGTTCAAATCCGGACTTTTTGAGGGCCAGTGTACGGGGATTAGCTGACAGATTTTGCAAACACAACGAGTTTTACAAGCTACTACATGTATATATGTGTGTACATCTAAGTGGTACCCTTGAACAACTGGCACATACTTTGCGAAAGTTTCTTTTTTGGTTCAGTATATTTTTAATTTAATTTTTAAACACAAGAAAAGGAACCTCTGATGCACCATAAGAAAACAAGGCTTTTTGAAACTGCAATACGTGTAGACTCTCATCAAAGAATCTATGTTTTCTACATGTATGAAAAATGCCACTCTGACTGGTGAACAGTCTAGACCCTGAACAGTCTCAAATCTCAAGCATTTGATAGACTGAAATGGCAACCAGTCACCAGTTCAGCCAATCAGATCCTTGAGATAAGAGACTGGTGTCACTTCTCAGTTTTATAATCTGAAGATTTCATAGATGTTAATGGTGATCTGGGTCTACACTAGTTGCACAAGCCTATTTTGCTATGGATGTGTCACAACCAGGCTCTGATATTATAAAACTGAGTCTCAAATCTCAAGGATCTGATTGGCCAAAATGGGGACTGTCTCCCAGATTTTCAGTTTTATGATCATCAGACCAGATCCTTGTATACAAATTGAAGTAAAACTTACAACATAGTACGAGATTGCATCACTGATGAGTCCTGATGTGGTCCTGGAGATGATACTGGAGCTTGGGTTAATGAAGAACCGATTTGGTGCTGGGTCGTCTCCGATAATACAGTATGGTATCTGGTTGTATGGACTCTGTAATAACAATGCATTCCATCAGTTTTTCTAATCAAAAGTTAATTTGTCATGATAGGAGGGTGTTTATAACATTTGATAAAATAAGAATCAAGTTTTTCATACTACTGGAAATAATTCTTTTTCTTCCATTTTCCAAAATTATGTTAATTTACTGTATGCATGCAAGGTTTATAGTTACATGTGCAGAATGATATCTATGATTGTTTTCTTACAGGGTATTTAATTTATTTAACCCTTTACTCCATATATACACGTTTATGGCATGGGCGAACAATGTAGATTCAGATCAGACAGCTTTTTGATCTATTTATTTCTAACCAAAAAGTGACCAGTGAAGATCCTGATAAAGACAGCGCAGATTAAAATATAAAATATGACTTTATATCATCACCTTAGTGTAAAAACAGTGCAAGTACATTTGAAATAAGTAAATATAGCATTATTGTACTAAAGTGACAGTAAAAAAATCGAATGTAGTATCATTTATATATTTTTACCAAAATTTCCAAAATATATCTGGTGCTGTTCTTAAAATCTTACTTGTCATGTTGTCTAAATTAAAATAAAAAACAGTTGCCTTCAGTAATACAACAGGGAGGTATTGTCGAATAATTTATGCAGTGATCATGTGACTAATAATGCTTTTCTTATCTTGATATTAGGTATGCCAAACATCATGTACATTTCTGTATTTCTCTCCACAAATAGAGCGAGTTAAAATATTACAGAATACCTGTTAGGAATCATCAGTGGTTAGCTGGAAAACACCAACACTGATGGTTGTGAGGGATTCACCCAGCGTCAGGAGACAGTTGTATAGGTTCAATAGAAGTAGTTGGCAAGGTCGGTAGGCTGGTTGATTACATTAGGTGCCGTGATGCTCACCATGCCACATCTAACTGTATGCTGTCAATGATGAAACATTCTTAATTAACTATTAACTTTAAATAAACACATTATCACATGAGCAAACAGTGTAGATTCAAATCAGCTGGCACATTCATGCTATCTGTGATCTGGATCTACACAGTTTTGCTACTTGACAAGAAATAACCTAATGAATCAGATGTTATACAAACACTATATATCCTGTTCAGATGCCATGAATTTGCTGGCTGATTACGATTTACACTATTTGCCCATGTCATACAAGTTTATCTAAAGAGTAAAGGCTTAAATAAAATTTTAGTTTCCCAGGCCACTTATTATTCAAGCAATTTTTGGAGTTTGTTTAAATTCCAGAACTGTAGCCATTTTCTTGCAACAAATAAGAAATGGTATCTAAACATACTACTTGATAAGTGATAAAAAGCAGACCGCAATTTCAAAAGAACTTAGATTACTGTCCTACAAGTACCAACAACAAATCTTAACACATCTTTCCTTTCATCTATAAAACATGAACGGTTGGGCAATTGTTCACAACATATAAATTCTAACCTGTACCGTAATATTAAAAAATAAACATAAGACTTGTTTAATAGTAACATTTTCTGTGAATTCTGATAACGTTTACGTACACCATTAGTGTCGGATGTTGTTAGCTGCACAAGACTCAAACCAAGTTGGTGGTCTTCCGTGATGGTTCTCGTGTATGACTGTTCTGTGAACACTGGAGCATTCGGGTTCCAGTTAACACTAATCGTGATGTTAGTTCTGGCTACCAGACTTTGGTATGCAGTGTTGTATACTTCCAATCCAAGCTGTAACATAGAGCTAACTTTAATGTCAATGTCAAATCAATGCTGGAAGATGAAATAGTTTGATGGCATTTACAATACAGGAATAAAGCTGTCTGAAAACCTAATTGTTTCAGCATAACAGTAATCTGAAGTTCACCATTTATCTTCTTTACATTTTTTGAGAAATTTGTTCCTACACACTGATATGCCAGATGTTATTTATCAACAACTAAACTATGCATTACACATGAATTAAACATTTGATGACATGCCCACTTCCTGCATGCCAACAGTTCCTCTTCTCCAGTAAAAGTGGTAAACAAGAAATTAAGCTTTCCTTTTTGACAAGAACTTACAGTGTATGAGAGACTGCCATCAGTTGTAAGTGGGTTACAGACCATAATATCTCCAGTGTTGGAATAAATCATGAAGTAGAAGGCTGCAGCAAAGTACTGTCCAGACATCTGTAGTACAGTTGTCCCTTAAAAATATGTTTTGCCCTTTACTCCATTTGTAAGCCTTTATCACACTGGTGACCAATTTATATCCAGATCAGCCAGCACATCTGTGGCATCTGATCTGAATATGCAATGTTCAAATACTGGTCAGAAATAACCCAATATATCTAGTTTTTGAAATGTAAAAAGGATAAATGTTTAGTAAAAGTACATTTCTCAAATTATACAGTGTTTTTGACAATTTGACCTTTTTTAAGACTAAAGTTTCAATTTTCTTTCTAGCATTTAGTTTATTCTATCAGTTTTGAACTACTCTCCCTGTTGTGTAAAACGTTCAAGAACTTCAATCTAAATATATTCTCCACCATCATAAAAATTAGGGATGGGAACAAATTCTTAAACAGGCATTCGAATATACGCATAGGTTATCCGAATATTTTTGGATATTCGCGTGATCAACGGTTCATATTTCGATATCCAAATATTAGCTTATCCAAAAATATGTAAAGTTTTGCCAGACAAACTCTTTATTAACTCTTATTAAAGTAATTAACGTTATTACGGGTTTGAAACAATCAAAAATGTTTAATTTTAGTTACTAATGCAACTCATTGATACTGGCAGTCGATAACTCATGAATTGGAATCAGTTTTAAAGGATAGTACTGCCGATGCCTTCAGTTGTTGTTGTTGTCGTAGTCGTCATCGTGTGTACAGTATGACGTGAAGTCATTGCTTATCATTGAATAGCACGTCTAACCCTTTATATTGATATGATATGTTTTTATTATTTTATTATAAGAAATTAATGCATGTACACTCAAATGAGTAATGATGTTTCATTTGTTAATATGTGATCGATTCATTTTGATTGGCTTTTAAAATAAAGAAATTAAGACTGATTGGGTAAGTTTTTAATTGGGTGTTTGTTATTTACGTTTTGTTTACCTGAAAAAAAAAATTGTCGATGTTGCCAATTAAAGCAGACAATGATATCAAACAACACTCCGTTCGCACCTCGTCCTAACTGCCAATATACAGCGGCGATTTTGACACTCGTGTCAATTATCCGAATCAACAACTTGTTAATGACCAGATACGGTACGACAGGTGTAATTGACACGGAGAATAACATTCAAAATAATCAGAAATTATAGGGATTTTAAGTTTCTTTTTGTTAAATAGATCGTAATAGTAAAAAATGCAAGTATCCTAATACCATTTTGGCATCCGAATATTCAGCCGGTTTGCGAATATTCGGATATTCGAATGTTCGATCCCATCCCTAATGAAAATGGTGGTATATATTACAACTGAATTAAATCCCACTACATATAATGACCTTAAATGCATCTTATTCGTTACCCAACGCTGAAGATCATAAAACTGAGACATGTGACCTATTTGTAACCCTGGGCTAAAGATTATAAAACTGAGACAAGTCTCCATTTCAGCCATTCAGTTGCTTGAGATTTAAATCAGGTCTCCATTCTGAGTTATATAATCTTGGCCCCAAGCTGGAGTTCATCCCCAACAATTACCTTTAGATCATTATCAATAGCCCTGGATTGCTGATAGATCCTCGTTCCCACGACTATACCCACACTGATCACTGTACTGTAGGGGGCGTTGTTTACCAACACTGGTGGATTGCTGATAGATCCTCGTTCCCAGGGCTGTACCCACAATGATCACTGTACTATAGGGGGCGTTGTTTACCAACACTGCCTGGTGGATTGCTGAAAGATCCTCGTTCCCACGGCTGTACCCACACTAATCACTGTACTGTAGGGGGCGTTGTTTACCAACACTGGTGGATTGCTGATAGATCCTTGTTCCCACGGCTGTACCCACACTGATCACTGTACTGTAGGGGGCGTTGTTTACCAACACTGGTGGATTGCTGATAGATTCTCGTTCCCACAGCTGTACCCACATTGATCACTGTACTGTAGGGGACGTTGTTTACCCACAGTGGTGGTTTGCTGATAGATTCTCGTTCCCACGGCTGTACCCACATTGATCACTGTTATTGTAGGGGGGGCGTTGTTTACCCACACTGGTGGATTGGTGATAGATTCTCATTCCCACGGCTTTTACCACATTGATCACTGTACTGTAGGAGGCGTTGTTTACCCACACTGGTGGATTGCTGATAGATTCTTGTTCCCACGGCTGTACCCACATTGATCACTGTTATTGTAGGGGGCGTTGTTTACCCGCACTGGTGGATTGCTGCTGCGCAACATATTGATTCGAACTGTAGCTGTACCAGTCTTTTCTGGTGACGACTGATCTCGGGCAAGTACAGTGAACTACAAGGATTAGAAAAATTGTGATCACAGACTCAGTATGAGGAAATTAACTGGTAAAATGGGGTTATGCAAGTCTTGAGTGATTATAAATCACAAACAAATCTTAAAAAATATAAAAATACTTTAGAAGCCTTTACTTGTATAAATGAAACATCTGCAAAGTATTTTACACCTCAGTACAACACAAACAGTTCAGTTTGATTTTATTTATGTGCAGTTTCCATGAGAATTACAGTGCTCATTTTCCAAACAGTTGTTAAACATAGATGTGAATGGATTTATTTTCAGTTCATGTTTCCAGCTTTATTTCCATCAATACTTTTAATTTTTCTACTCTTGTAAATGTCATTTGCACTAGTAACACTCACCAAGAAGTTCACGATTGCTTAAACCTATAAACAATACACACGAGATGACGAAATGCTGGGTAAACTGATGATTCTAGTTTTTCCACCTGCTTTAGGCTTTCCCCCGGAGACAACGCTATACAATCCCTTTATTGGACATTCGCTACTGTACCAAGTGGACTGTCCCCTAGAAGTTCTTTGGCAGATTTTCATTGTTTTATATTAAAGCTTTGGCAAGATATTGCAAACCAGTTACCATTTTGGCCAATCAGATGCTTGAGATTTCAGACTGGTCTCCAGATTTAGTTTTTTTTTATCTAGAGCACATGCTTTCTTATTCATTAATCTTCTATTAACTGTAACACATTACCTGGTAAATGTTGACTCCAGTGTTTGTCAGTACTGGTCGGAGGGAAATCCGTCCAGAGAATGGTCCAACATAAAAGTTGTCGATTTGAGTAACAAACTGTTGCTGGATTGCTGAGTATGCCAGCATATCCTGAAACAAGTCAAATCAAATAAACAGTATACATGTATATCTTTTAAAATAAATTTCAGTACAGTTTTAATATAACTATGCTGTAATAAACTGCACATTGTTAATTGCACTTTTTGAATGATAATTCCTGGAAATGAGTAATTATTATATTCCAACTTAAACTTAAGACATTAACCACCATTTACTGAGCACAGAAACTTTAGAGACATTTCAAACTTTGTACAGTAGACTCCACAAAATTGGGTATCGGCTATAAGAATATATCGGCAAATGGGGTACGATTTTCAAATTCAAAACCATTTCCTATATAAGCAATGTAAATTTTATCGGCCATTTGGATATCGGATAAGAGAATATATCGCCAAATCGAATGGAAAATTTGCAAAATTTCTTGCCAAAACTGATTGAAATCGAATATTTACATCGCCTGTTTACAGGAAAGGACACCAGATGTACCGTTTATCGTCTGTATCGAAGCTTATGACACCTTTATTATTTGTCTATTGTCTGCTGATAGATCCAATTAAATTTTCTTGACAGCGATGAACAAGAACAGTGATCCCTCCAGGCAAACAGACTGTAACCTGTCCCCTCTTTTATACAGCTTATTCAATCAGGCGTTAAAAAATCTGTTACATATACACAGCAACCTAGGCCTATCCATTATCGCTACGTTATTGGTTCATGTACTTACAATAATCCACGTTCGAATTCCATTGTCTCTTTTTAATTATCACATAATCCGCACAATTAAAAAACAAACAATTTATTTTTCTCAAACATGTTTTAATAAAAACACTCATAGATTTATGTACATTTCTTTGATCTGCCTTCCCTGTTAATTTCATACCGAGACTGAATTTGATTGACAGTCAGTATGGAGATAAACATTGATACCAACTGTCAATGAAATACAACTTCAAAGGAAATTGTCGGCTCATATCAAAACTGTGTTGTTTTGTCGGATCTGCTTTGAAATTGTTTGATCTACAAGAAGTGAGTACATGACAGTTGTCATTTTTTTAGCTGGGTTAAATTGGTTGATGATGCAATAATACTGAAATATGAATACTTGAGATAAAATTGGATGTAATTTATTATGGAATATGTTCTTATAGGTTAGTGTTTTAATACTTATTTTACATTCACGTTGTTAATGTCGTGGTGCCATAATATAATTTGAAACTTCGATTTTGTAGCAGTACATGACAGAGGGGTCTGTTAATCAATTGATAAATAAACATATAAATAATGCATATTTATCACGAGTATTGTCCAGAACACCATCTACCTGACCTCCCTTGTCAAAAAATATACGCAGATTCAATGATGAATACGATTACCGGCCAATCGAATACTTCGGGCAATAGAATATTTTTAGCTGACAATTTGTGTATTTGATTTCCCGGAGTCTACTGTAGTTATTTGCTTTCCAAAGTTGCTCACATTACGGAACTCGATTCAATTGATAAACTTCAAGGTGCTTTTTACAGACACTGTAGTGTGTTCAAGTTACACAACACAGAGATTGTGAGTGTGGTGAAGGGAGTCTGAACACTGTTTGAGAACTGTTTTGTAGCTATTACTTGGTAAGAAAATGTTGTCTGCAAGTTTCTGACCAGTTTCTGGTCTGAGCTAACAAAGATGGCGCCAGTGGTCGAGCTCATGTTGGAAGTACTGTGGACCATCAAAAAAACCAGGGAATGTGTAGGTGATTCCAGGTCCCGGCTGAGCCTGCAAATTGATCGCCAAGGAGGCAACAAGAGCATTCTCAGAAATCGTTTGCTGATAATTATGGAAGAAGAAGGCCAAGGTTTCGACGATTCTGTTCAACGAGACATCAACGAATGTTGTATCTGTCATGTTGGGAATCCTCCATTGTACGCTTGTACTTGAATCTGAAATTACATTATTCAATTAACAACTCAGTTTGCAAACAAAAGACAAAGTATATGAAGTGTCTATTCAGTATAAATGTACAGAAACAAAGCAAATGACTATTCAGTTCAAGGGAAAGGTAAAGCCAATTCAATTTATACTGAATAGATTACATGTATACATACTTTCCATGCTTCCCATGGGCAAAAGAGCTTAATCTGTATATTTATTTATCACAATGAAGGGATATTTTGAGGCAATCTGATGTGCCACATGCATTGTTGAATCTCTGTTTAAAACTTCAATTAACCACAATGCTCATTTCCTTTTCTGTTCAAATGATTCAAAGTAAATGTGACAATACAATCCAGACATCTTCATCAAGATAATATTCCTACATCCCAGTAACATCCCAATTTATTTTAAGAATAACTGTAGATATATACTTTTAACATCAACTTACCCTGTAGAAACTTGTGGTGGTGTATTGTACGGAATCAAGAAGTGAAATTCTTGCAGTCACAGGGTTAATATAGAAGTAGACTGGAGCATCTCTGATGCCAATAATTTCATATCTCACAACATTCCCTGGTTGCTGAAAACACACAAGTCATGCTACTCCTGTTATATCATGTATGGTCAATATGGTAGTTGTAATGGTTTAAAAAGAATTTACTGACATGATTTAAAAATGGTTCATCTGTGCTATCTAATCTGCATCATTACCATTAATATTTGATCAAAAACAAGAAAAAATCGTCGCCACGCCCCGAAAACCAGGTTTTCATTTAATACTTATACTTTTGTAAAGAAAATATCTGATATGAAGAAACTGAACTTCTATTGTTAGCAACAGTGACCTTGATCTTGATCACAAACTTCTGAGTAGAAATCCCGAGTTGCGTCTTGGTATCAGCTACCCAAAGAAAGTTTGGTGTCAATAGATCACAGCTAACCCAAGTAATAAGGAGAAACCTAAATTTCAGGCTGTCAACCAGGTCATCTCCAAAATATAGGAAAAATATAGGAATATTTTTGCAACAAATATAGGAGTTTTTGGATGATTTTGAGGCAAAATATAGGAGTTTGGAACTGACAATAGTTTTATTTACTAGCACTTATACAAATGATTTTCACCTGTGCATTTACTGTTTCCACAGTTATCAATGTCCAAAATGTCCACTGTAAAAATGAAGGAAACCATTAACTTTAACATCAGCACCATCAAGCACATCACCAGCATCTGAATGACCATTCAAACAAGGGGGAAATGCAGAAAATGCATTATCAAAGCTGGATTTTTCAGTTTTAGTTTTTCCCTCAATTCACCCCGTCACATTGTATTAAACACAACACAACACAATTTAAATTTCAATATTAAATTGTAACTTGTAACCGTAGCACTTGGGTAACCGATGAAATTCATCAATTTCTACATTACATTCCAACATTTTTCACAACTAGTTATTATATTATCTCAATAAATAACAATTTATAGCATTAATGCCGTACATCAATTCCACAATTATTACATGTACAGATCTGTTTACATCCTACCAATACTTTATTTGCATTTACTTCCTAATTTTGAACAAAAAATTATCGATGTAAACCTGTCGGTTACCCAATGCTGAATGACTTACACACAATATAAATCGCACGAAAATATCGTGCACTGATGTCACGCTTTAGTGACCATCTTAACAGTGACTGCGTAACCTTAAGGGAAAATAATTTCTTTCTAATTCGTTCCTCAAACGAAAAAAATTATATGTCTTCTATGATACAAAGTACTGTACACAGCATCGACCCATCCACTCATAGTCATATTGCTTTGTGTGTAAAAATCTGGGTTACAATGTCCAAAATGGTTCAGTCAAAAGTGACCCCAAGGCCTTACTTTGGACATTCTCTATTGAGAACCTGTAGGCAATACATCATACAAAATTATATGCCCTTCACTATCCTAGAAGTTCTGGAATAAACGATTTTAACATGATTCATTTATTTATTTAATCTGCATGGAACAGTACTACAGTCAAATAAGTTAGTTAACATTAATACAAAGAATATTTCAACAAGTTTCAAGAGAAATGATAAAAACGTATCAATTAATAACCATAACTGAACTTTAATTAAAACTGCCATTGAATTTCTATACAAACGCAATAATTTTCAAAAACCATAACCTTCTTGGGAATAGGATATTACACCTTTTAGGCTCATTGAAGTTTAACATTAATTTAACTTAATTTATCCATTTAGTTGGTTTTATAAAACAACAAAAAAATAATTTTAGGAAACTACGCAAATATTTTTCAGATAATCCTAATAAAAACATTTTAAAGTTATTTCAATTTATTGAACAAAGAGTTGTTGCAAATAAACAATATTGTTTTTATTACCTCCCTTTATTTGACTTTGCCTTTTGAATCATTTTGTTTTTGTAAAGACACCTTCCTTTGCATACACTCTTTTCCAACAGAGATTGAAAGCAATCTTATCAAACTGGAAAACTGACCACAAAAGTCAACTGAAGAATTCTTGTTCACAGTCAAGCATGTTTTTCCCAGGGGTCCATCTTGACGTTTTAGACAACCACATACACCATACCAAATATAAGCTCTCTAGTCCTTGCAGTTGGTGAATAAAATTTAATGATCTTTAACATTTTTTGCAAATGGTTGCAACTGCAACAAGAATTCTGCATAGAAGTGAAAATTTGTTTTTGTTAGGTAAGCATTAATACACAGAAACCTGCTACAAAGTTGTTAGAGAATCAGATTAAAAATTAAGTAAATGCAGTAAAGTAAGTAAAGTAAGTAAAGTAAGTTTTCACCAATCTAAAAGTTGAGTTTTGTTCTTGAAAAAAAAAGAAGAAAGCAAAAGCAGTATCAAAGCAATATTTACTCTCTTCATTAATCGGAAAAACAAATACTAAAAAATATAGGAATATACATAAAAATATAGGAGAAATATAGGAATATAGGAGGCTTTTCAGAATATAGGATTCTGATCCAAAATATAGGAGAAATATAGGAATATAGGAATCGGTTGACAGCCTGAAATTTCTATTTTTAGCAAAAATGACATAGACCTTTATCACAGACACCTGTCAAGCTGTCTTTTGATATCAGCTACTCGTATACTAAGTTTAGCATCCAGAAGTAAAAGCAAACTCAAGTTCTTGAGGGTAAGCTGAATTTCTATATTTAGCAAGTGACCTTGACCTTTATCACAAACACCTGGGTAGCAATCTCAAGCTGCCTGTTGATATAAGCTACCCACAAACCAAGCTAAGCGTCAACAAGCGATTTGGCATCAACAGATAACATTCACAAAATACTTAACAAAGAATCTAAGTCAAAAAGGGGAATAACTTCCGCAAAACACAGTCAGGGGTTATGAAACTTGACCTGATAATTGGTACTGTGATGTCAAACAATTATGTAAAGTTTCAAAGCTATACCTTGAATGGTAACTGAGAAAAACACAACTTTCACAAAAAACAAAATTTCTAAGTGAAAAAGGGGCAAAACTTTGTCAAAATAAGTCAGGGATTATGAAACTTGTCCTCATAATTGGTATTGAGATGTCAGATAACTATGTTAAGTTTCAAAGTTGTACCTTAAACGGTTACTGAGAAAAACACAACTTTCTCAAAAAACTTAACAAAATTTCTAAGTGAAAAAGGGGCATAACTTTGTCAAAATACAGTCAGGGATTATGAAACTTGTCCTGATAATTGGTATTGATATGTCAGACATCTATGTTAAGTTTCAAAGTTGTACCTTGAACGGTTACTGAGAAAAACACAACTTTCACAAAAAATTTCACAAAATGTTGACGCCCAACCGCCCGCCCGCCCAACGACATACCCCAATCTAATAACCAGGATTTTTCTAAAGAAAACCTGGTTAATAACCAAAAACCAAATGAATCTAAAGCTAACAGTAGATACTGATCAGACAGGATGCATGTGATGTCCAATCTGGATCTAGACTGTTTACCCATGTTATAAAAACAGCATCTATTAAGATAAGGGTTAGTACAAACACTTACAGTAACATCAGCATCAGTTGCATTCAGCTGCACAATGAAGGTTCCTGGGAAGGCAGTCTCCGAGATGCTTGTCTGAATGTTGTTGATGTTTGTATAATCTGGCAGTATCATATTACGGTTCACATTAATGTAGAGGACTTGTGTGTCTGAATGACTTGCATAGCTTAGACCAGCTAGATTTCCACCGCATACAGCCTCAACTGAAAATAATGAATTATGCCGATAAGGATCTAATATGCTAACCCAAACAACAATCCATCCCTAAGGATATATTCCTATATATCTATATTCTGCCAAATTAAACTCTGTATAATCAAGTATTTTTAACGCTTTACTCTATGGATACCAGTGTGTTTTTTATCCAAATGTGCACAGTGGAGCTCCAGATCAGCAACATATTAATTCCATCTGATCTGGATCTAAACTGTTCACTTTCGTCACTAATATCTGTAAAGAGCAATCCAAGATGCATTCTCTGCCAGTAGTCAAAGCACATGTTCACAAACTCTTTTTTGCTTGCAGCCACAGAATCACCACAGACTGATGGGTTATTCGAAAGTAACACAAGAAAAGGCCTACCTTTGATTATACCCAAATTTTTCAGACAAAACAGGCTTTTAAAATTCATATTCCTGCATTTTAAAGTGAAATTTTAAGAGTTTATAATATCTACCAATTAGAAAAAGCTTGTATATTAAAACTTATATTCCATATCATCGGACATACCTAGACAAATTAGAAAATCACAGCCCCGCTTTTATCATTTAGTGGCCTCTGACCTTAAACTCACAATTAGCTTATCAATAACTGTTATAAACAAGTACATAGTGTTACCTGGTATTGAGCACGAGTGTCACTGGCCAAGTCACCAGCTTTCTGCACACGAACATTGTATATGTTGGTTGTCACACTCTCCAAATAGAAGAATGTTGGGGCACAGTTGTCTTCAATAGTTGACACAGATACAAGGCTGAATGGGCTCTGCAATTGAAAAAGTATTTTTCTTACAAAGGAAAGAATCTCAGGTTTATAGGTTTACAGTTTCCAACCCCACAATCCTGCACTGCTTGCTCAAAAACAATCTGCAAATTATAAGCTTTAGTATCAAAATACCACACATGGATTTCTAGCAAGTACATGTTATTTTAAATAAACATGAAAGGTATATTCACTAGATTTTGATTAACTTCGATACATGTATGAATTTACAGCAGACAATAGCAAAGTCAAGTTAGTTTAATGACCTTGTACCCTGATCTAAGATTGGAGACCAGTCTAAAAGCTCAGGCATCTGATTGGGAGACCAGTCTTAATTCTCAAGCATCTGATTGGCTGAAATGGCAACCAGTCACCATTTCAGCCAAACAGATGCTCGAGATTTGAGACTGGTCTCCAGATTAAGTTTTATGATCTTTGGCACAGAGGTCTCAAGCTATAGAACCAACACAGGGGAATTTATATGGATTCTACAAACAGCCTGCATTGCATTATGATTCAGAATTCACTTAATTATCACAAGGCATGAAATATTGGCAAAAATGAAGCACACAAACCTGTATGTAAAACGTCTATCCAAGAACAATATTTATCTAATTTATTTTTTTTTATTTTTTTTTCCAAGTCAGTGTTTCGGCTTGGCAGCTAGCCCAGCGAGTGAAAGGTTTGCAGTTCATTGCAGACAATGTTAGTATTATTTTCTATATTAAATAAACCTATAATGGAGGGAAAGTTCAATAATACCTGTGTATAAGCATGGGAGACAGTGAGTCGATAAATAGAAGCAACATTGTAAACATTCTTGTTGATTGTTGTGTGGTATGGAGTGTTAAGGAAGACTGGTGGGAACCGTTTCATGAACTCGCTTACAGTCACTGTTGCCTTGTTGGTACCTGCTCGAGATGGAGTCCCAAGGTCACGTACTTTAATGGTCAGCTGCAAATGTATTAACAAACCTGTATTGTTTACAAGTGGACTCTGCTTAAGGTATCGCAAACATTGCAAATGGCGAAAACAGGCTAAAATTTCAAAAAATGAATTTTGGGGAAAATTCTTATTGTCACCTAGATTTTAGTAAATAAATGTATTTAGCTATGGATGTAGTAAATGTTTGCAAGTTCAGTTTAGTCTAATTCATGTTCTAATTACCAAGCACATACTAAAACAAAAGAAAAACCATTTGCATGATAACTCTGAAATTCATGAACAATATACCAAAGCATCTCATACCTGAAATAAGTATATGCTGGTCTACAATGTTTAGTGCCAATTCATCAAAATAATGTTAGGGTTTTCAAGAAATTCAAGGAAATCTTACTTCCGGGTTCAAAGTGAAAGTAGAAAAATATATTCTGCTCAAAAAGGGGATGTGGCTTGTATGTTATTGGCAATCGGTATAGATCTAGATCCACCTGCAGATCCATTCAGTCTACAGATTTTTACATTCATAAGGTTATTTTTTACCAAACAGTATACAGTCAAACCTGTCTTAAGCATCCACCAAGGGAGTGACAAAAAGTGTCTGCTTAACACAGGTGACCATTAAAGACAGGGAAAAAATAAAACAAAATGTCAGTTTAGGACAAATTCAAACTGGCTGTTTAAGACAGGTGGTTGCTATTTGCAGGTGGCTGATAAGGCAGGTTGAAATGAATATCCTGATCAGAATGCAATGATGTATTTAGAACTAAAGGCACAACGAGCCTGTCTTATAGTTTCCAGTTCCACATTCACATCTGTCATTGGTGCAGCCACAACCAGAATAAACCGGTTAATGTTCTCAATTATATTAACTTACAATGAATTAAACATTTCAAAAGGCTGCCTAAATCTTAAAGCGGCATTACTTCAATTTAACCCGCTCTTGTATGAAATATTACATGTATTTAGAACTAAAGGCACAAATTTGCAGCATTAGTTTGGGCTAATAAAATTTTAATTTACTAAAATAAATTTGGTCCGCGCGACTAAAACCGAAAGTAGGATTTCCGAAACATCACAGAAATCACAATCGCGCATGAAGTGGTCTCTTCGTTGGTGCTAAATATATCTCCATTATATTTAGCTTCTTAAAAGTTCGCTAACTATAATTTAACAATATCATTGAAATCCCGTCTATAAGAAAGAATTCGATCGGACCTTTTGTGTTCTGTTAGAGAGTTTATATATTGGAGTCTATATGGACAAATATGATTTTTCAATAGTATATTCTTAGATAAGTTAAGGGCTGGTGCTTTAACTGAACCAAGCTTTCAATGTAATTCTTGAAATAAGAAAACATCGGCTTAAAAAGAACTTATAAGGACATCTGCCTATTATATCAAAAATGGAAATAATAAGCAACAATTAAGTTGCCCCTTAATCATAATATGTTTAACTGAAAGCATTTATTTTTATCTTACAACAAAACTTACATACTGCAGTCTCTGTGACTCGTTGTATAACATTGTTGACTGGGGAATCCTTAGCAACGACAGTAAAGCTGTACTGTTTCTTATCAGTATTGGAGAAGAACTCTTTCAATGGTAGAATTACACCATCATTTGCATCCACGTTAAACAAGATAGCATCGCCAGCCGAGAGAGAATACACAATATCACACTGAGACCGAAGTCAGGTTCCAC
Source organism: Corbicula japonica (assembly GCA_038501625.1). Classification (NCBI taxonomy): domain Eukaryota; kingdom Metazoa; phylum Mollusca; class Bivalvia; order Venerida; family Cyrenidae; genus Corbicula; species Corbicula japonica. The sequence continues at coordinate 100,632 of JAZAYU010000220.1, forward strand.
AGCCTAAAATGTAGCATAAACACTATGGGGAATCACATGACCAAAATTATCTCTAAACAAAAGTCAATCTATGAAATATAAAGTAGATTTTGTTCGTCTTTGGTATTAAGGTTTTATTATGTAGCCTATCATATGCCCACTGGCAAGTATCATAATACTGCCCGTGTTTAGCTCACGACCTCTTTCTCCATATTCAGAACACTCAAGCAATTCGAAACTCAGAATTAAAGAGGTAATCTAGTAAACTTCAAATCGGATCAATTGTTAGCAATTGTAGTATAAAACTTGTAGTCTGTGGGCATATGATAGTACATGTATTTATTATATTTGTGAATTCAGAAAATAAAACTTCAAAAAATTCAAATTTTCCCTATAGCTTAGAGATTATTTTGATCATGTGATTCCCCACAGTGATAAAATTGTTTCAATTAACTATTGCTTTTTTTAAGTTATCAAAACATTAGTTTACTAGATTTATATAACTGACACTCGATGTCAGCTGATGAAAATCAATGTCAGAGTTGGAACAGGCCTGTTAACCCTTTCCTTCATAGATACACCTTTATTGCAAGGAAGAACAGTTTAGAACCAGATCAGCCAGCACATCCGTGCCATCTGATCAGGATCTTAACTGGTCGCACAAGCGTAAAAATGCATATATATGGAGAAAATGGTTAATGGAAGATTCAAGCCACTACAAACTTTATTAGTTCAATACTCAACCGACAAAGAAACACACAGTGACATTATTTGGAGGGAAGGGTTAAACCACAAGCAATGTAGACAAGGTGTGCACCTGAAGCATTCATTGCCCCCTATAATGCTCTGATTTAAGTTAAATATCAAATTCAGAGAATTATTATAATATACAATAAAACAAAATGTTTCATCTTACAATAAAATATAAAGATGTTCCTTTGAAGGAAGACCTAAACATCCATTTACTCATTTAAAAATGTAAATTTTTTTTGAGAGTGCATCAATTCTATGTGGTACCTCTAAAGTTTACTCACTTTAGCACAATCATTTTCTGCCCCATAAAGAAGTAGCAAATATTCAAGTCCAGGTCCAAAGGTTATCAAGCTGAAAATGGAAACCAGTCTCAAGTCTCAAGCATCTGATTGGCTGAAATGACGAATGGTCGCCATTTCAGCAGATCAGATGCATGAGATTTCAGACTGGTTTCGAATCTCAGTTTTATAACCTTCAGACAATAAGTTTTATCCTACTTACTTCAAGTGTAAGTGGTGACTCGATGATCTGGGGGCATATAGCACCAACATAGACAGTCCTGTTCCAACAAGCCACTGGGACATTGGGTACTGGAACGCTGGCAAGTTATCCTTGGTATCAAGGATCATCAGGTACACATATTATTATGCATATGAAGGGTAAACTGTAACAAAGATTTTATATAGGTGGTTATTACAGAGTAGCAGATGGACATTCTAAAATATCAAATCACATTTTGAGCAATTTTTTTTTATCTTTTATTTTTTTAACTGTGGACCCTGACTATTCATGATGGAATGGGGATATTTGTGCCTTTTAAGTTCTCTGTCCAGGCTACTTAGAATGCTCCTCATACTGCTCGGTTCATAATCCTGGCCTTTTTTGGCTTGCAAGAGAGGACAAAATTTGCAACCTACTCGTCCAGGAGGTCAGATTCATGATCTAGGCTTTTCATTAATTATTAAAAAGGAAAACCTATTTCATTCCAGAATACTATCATTTATAGGGTATCAATAAACTGAATTTACTGAACCCGAGGAGTTCACGTCAAACACAAAGGGTGATGTTCTGAATGAGGTCAGATTAAGTATAATCAGTTTTGGTGTTTAGTTTCCATTTCAAACATTCACATTGAATATGGAGACTCCCGTCTGAGTGAGAGCACCACTGACGTTGATCACACCAGTGCCAGAGTTGATGTCGAAGAACAAAGAACCCGATGTACTTGCAATAATGCTGTTTGTAATAGGATGCTGAAAAACACAATTACTTAAATTTTGCAAAACCCCCTAGAAATTAAATTTTATAATTACAAATCTATTCACACATTTCTCTATCAGAACAAACAGTTGTTCGTAAGTACTGGACTGAAACCTAAGTAAAATGGTTAGCAAGAATGTTTGGCAAACTCAAGTGATATTAAGGTAAGTTTTGGTAGTGTGTACCTGAAACAACACTGCCATAAATGACTTAAACTTTGGAACAGACCAGTTAACTTATTAATTATGTAACCGTAAATATATATTGTCAAACAATACTGACCTGGCACCTCATTAAATTTCGTAAAGGTCCTAGGAAAAACAAGGGTACATAACCAGAGAACAAATTGATATAATTGTTCACTCTGAACGTCAGTGAGTTGTGGTGCATAGGTATACATGCCGGACTACGGATCTAATAGTCTCTGGTTCCTTACAAACATTTTTTATGAAAATACACATTTTCTTAAATTGAATTTGTTTTACTACTCGTACATCTGGTTTTAGAATACCTTTTAAATAATGTTTTTCTACAATTTTATTCGTGATATTATGCAATCGTATAAGCTATAAATGCATTTTACTTTAGCCCATACACGTAAAATATTCAGTTATAAAATACTACACACTACATAGGTAGTATGCACAAAAAACCATGTCTATACGAGTTTTTAAAGAATGGCAATTTTTAAATTAAAATAAAAAAATAAAAGTGGCTGAAACATGAATTAGAACCCACAAGTTTACGACTTTATTCGCAAATTGAAACACCTTTACCGACTGCGCTAATCGGGCTTCTTACATTTTGTATCTTTGACCGTTTAAAATTGGTTATATACATACATATCGATTTAAAGTAAGATCGTAAAGTTTACGAAATATACCGACTACAGGGTCAAATGCAAGAGTGCCAGATCAATGTTGTTGGACAATACAAATGTGAATGCTCCAAGAAAACAACTAATGCTAATTGGGTCATCCTCTATAAATGAACGATTTATTCGGCTATTCAAATTTGTTTCAGGATTAATGCAAACAATAACCTTTTTCTCTATACATATACATAAGGGACCAGTGTAGATCCAGATCAGCCATCACATCCGTGCTGTCTGATCAAGATCTGCACTGAAAGCTTTTTGATGTATTAGATTGTTTCGTACCTAAATGCCAACAGTGCAGATCCTGATCAGACAGCACAGATGTGCTAGCTGATCTGGATCTACACTTGTCACACATGCTTTAAAATTTGTATATATGAAGTAAAAGGTTAAACCAAAAAAAAACATACATTGTCCACGTCATCAGCAATAACCTGGATCACAATTCGACCAATGATTGTGGATTCATCAATGGTCTCTGTGTACTGAGAACTTCTGAAGATCAGAGCATTCCTGTTTCTTCTAATATTAACAGTGACACGAACTGCGGCGGACTTGCTTGGTACACCCTGGTCGGTAGCAACTACGTAGAACTGCAAAATGGAATTTAAATGTTTCTGTTCTATTAAATGTATGATTATTAACAGGGATTCTAAAATTTCAAAATCCCAATCGGATATTGGCGCCAAACTTGACATTTCACCGAATTCCGGTTCGCATGAACAGCGACTTCCGGTCCGCACAAACAGCGACTTCCAGTCCCCGCGTTCAGCGTATTTCACTCTCCCTACCCCAAGTCCATTTCTCTTTTCCCGCATATTTTCTCGTCGGCGATATCCTACATCCTCTCAACAGATTAATGTTTTTCGAGCTGTAGACCGAAAAATTCTTTGATCGATTTATAAGAGCGACACGCGACGTTTGAAGTTTATGGCGATCGGCGTCTTTGTTGTAATACACAAGCATTCCATGCATTTAAAACGTGACGTAATGGTTCAAAACAGTTATGTTTAGCAGTGTTCATAGTGATTGTGAAGTGGATTATTTAGTTATTAAAAATGTTTTATCTCTTGGAATTTCCGGAGGCAATTATTCCCTTTACGTAAATATACGTCAATCACACCATGCTTTGTTACACTATATTATAGTTGTTTGAAATATTATTCTTTTCTCTACCGGAAGTAGTTATTTTTGAATCTACAAACTAACAAGAGTCTGCGTATGCAACATTACTCAGTCGGAAAAAAATGTTGATATTGTAGATTTTTGTAAATTTGCAATTTATTTGAATCGTTATAGCGTAAGTAAGCAAGCCGGTCACTCGATTTTTTTCACATTTAAGTATATATTCATTTGAGCCATTTCAAATTTGTTGTGAAATGCTAACAGTTCAAGTAAAATTCGCATAAAATAAGTTTTCTTTAAATTTGATAAACAGCAATTTTCGGTCATCGGTCTTTTAGAATTACGCACATATCCGACTAACACGTCTGTCAATAAAATGCAAACTGTTTTATCGTTTAATACAACCATTTGTATTGCTATCTTAAATTCTGACGTCAAACAGCCTTTGACTAGCGCAGTCCATTTTTGGAAATTAAATAACCCGCCCGTTGTTAAAATGAGACTGACCACATCCCGTTTCATCCATGCCGCAGGCTATTTACGGAACGTGTAGTCGTGGTAGTCATGGTAGCAGACTTGTGAAGTCGCTAGTTGACAGTTTAATAGCCGATTAAGCTGTGAAAAAATGTTCATGTAGGTAATTTTGTAACAGTTTGTTGGCTAATATTCATGACCGATTTTTTTAACCAATTTTGAAATTTCAATCGGACATTCTTCCCAAAAATCGGTCAATGAGCGGCCTGCCGATAATTTTAGAATCCCTGATTATTAAGAACTTTTGATATTACTACCAATGGTACAGTTGAAGACATCATGTTATTCTATTCTATTCTTTGGAACAACTGACGTTAATGGAGAAGACAATGAGGAGGTGATGAATTTCAAAAGGTTAAACAAGTTTATGAAATAAATGCTAATTTCTGCAAGTAAAATCTATAATTTTAACAAGAGACTTTTTGTCAAGTCTCCAAGGTCATTTTTCTTATCCAAGTCTGTGAGTAAACTCACCCTGTAGCTGTCTGGCAGAGTAGTTTCTGCACTAAGAGGTTTGCTCAGACAGCACTCCAGATATCGGGTTCACATAGAAATAGTTGAGGGACTGTGGTGGGAGGGCATCAGTTTCACAGATGCTGTAGCGGACAATTCCATTCCTTCACTGCAATATGTCAAAGTGTAAAATACAGCTTAAAATCTACAATCAATAAAAAATGTTATTCCTTTTTTACGGTAGGGTAAGTCTGGAAATGCCTCGACAGACATTATTTCAGGTACTGGTGGTCACCTAGTTACAACCTTGTTCAAGCTCTCTTTGTTATAAACAAAGATAAAAACGCTAAAAATTAATCCCCAATACGCCTTTTGTCATGTAAATGACGGTTTTTAATCCAGATCATATGAATAAATTGAACTAGGAATTTAAATCCCCATGTAATAAAAAATGCACATATCAGTTACTCAGAAAATGGTAAAGCACAAATTTATGAACACACCAAAAAAAACATCCACAATAACTCTAATCCCCTTTTTATAATGTATCAGTAACAAATTGTGCATATAAAATCTTTATCAATACTTTGCCATGAAAAAAAACAAATTTCTGTTAAGGGATATTTATGTGACAGACAAAACCAAATGAGAAACCAGGAATGTTGCTTACAGCATCTGCATCGTGTGCTTCCTCCTCGCCAATCGATACACCAAGAGATTGTTCTTCAGATAACGTGTATGTCAGCTCTCCATGTTGGAACACTGGTGAGGCAGCATTACGTGTGATAAACACACAAACAATGGTCCTTGCTTCTTCCGTTACAAAGTCGCATCTGTAAGCTCGTATTCTAATCTGTTAAACATTAACAAAACAATTTCTGAAATAGTTCCCTTTACTTCTACAGAAATAAGTTAAGAAGTAACAAAGAAATTATCTTGTTTTAATCAAATAACATTTGCATATAAACAACTTGCTTTCAAAAATCAGATTTTGGTACGTTCATACTGGGTGTTATTTTTAAGGAAATAATCAAAAAGAATCATATCAAAAGCAATGTCTTTTCATAAACTTTTATTATGAACTCGGCATTATTCTGTAATTTCAGTTTCTTGGATCCAACATCATAAATCCGACTGGAGATTAATCAAATGATGGGTTGCTCAAAACAAATAAATTTCAAACTTCAAGGTGTATTTTAACCGTAATATAGTTATTTTAAGCATCAATGAAATGCAGCTACGTAAATTAACACCTTTCTGCCATGGGGGAACAGTGTAGATCCGTGCCATCTGATCAGGATCTGCACTGTTCATTTTTTGATTTGTTAGGTTATTTTTTTTACCAAAATGCAACCAGTGCAGATCCTGATCAGATGGCAAGGATGTGCAGCTGATCTGGATCTACAGTGGTCGCACATGAGTAAAAATGCGTAAACATGGAGGAAAGGGTTAATCAAGCACTAATGAAATGTAGCTATTTTTAGTAACATAAAAGCCCACAGAGAATTGAGACAAGTGTCATTTATTCAATTTTCCTCATGCCGGTCATCTTTTAACCCTTTACTCCATATCCACGCATTTTATCACATGTATAATCAGTGTAGATCCAGATCATCTGGCACATCTGTGCTATCTGATCAGGATCTGCACTTTTTGTCTTTTGGTCAGAAATAACGTAATAAATAAAAAAGCAAACAAAGCAGATCCTAATCAGATGGCATGGATGTGCCGGCTGATCTGGATCTACATTGTTGGCCCAGGCAATAAAAATGGAGGAAAGGTTAAATTAACATCATTCAATACTTACCAGGTAAGAAGCCACTTCATTGTTAAGTTGAGACAGAGCAAGCGTGATCAAACCAGTGTCTATAGCAATCCTGAACTGTGTTCCAGCATCACCGTCAACATAGATGCCATACACTAACACATTCTGTAACAACAGTATTATACATAAATTACTAACAATGTTCACATGCAAACCTATAACTATATTTAAAACTGCAGAGTAAAAAAAAACAATTTTCATTAGATGATGCTCTATACCAAATATCTAAGCTCTAGGCCTTACGGTTTCAGAGAAGAATATTTTTAAAGATTTACTATATAACACTATGTAATAAAACTAGTAACACCCGGGGCGGAGCCATTTTTGACCCCAGGAGAATAATTTGAACAACTTTTGTAGAGGACCACTACATGATGACACATACCAAACAACAAGGTTCTAGGCCTTGTGGTTTTAGAGAAGAAGATTTTTTTAAGTTTTCCCTATATAAGTCTATGTAAAACAAGTGACCCTTGGGGCGGGGCCATTTTTGATCCCAGGGGGATAGTTTGAACAATTTTGGTAGAGGACCACTAGATGATGCTGTATATCAAATATTAAGGCTCTAGGCCTTGTGGTTTTAAAGAAGAAGATTTTCATGTTTTTCCTATATAACAATATGTAAACCAAGAAGACCCTAGGGCGTGGCCGATTTTTGCCCAGGGGACATAATTTGAACAAATTTAGTAGACATCCATTAGACAATGCTACTTACCAAATATCTAAGCTGTACGCATTGTGGTTTGTGAGAAGATTTTTAAAGATTTCCTATATAAGTCTATGTAAAATGAAATGACCCCTGCGGCGGGGCCAATTTTGACCCCAGAGAAATAATTTAAACAATCTTTGTAGAGTCCCACTAGAGGGTGCCAAATGCCAAATATCTAAGCTCTAGGCCTTGTGGTTTCAGAGAAGAAGATTTTTAAAGTTTTTCCTTTAGGTTGCCATGGCAACCAGAGTTCTGCATGGAATTTATTTCTTTGAACAAATTTGGAAGAGCTTCATGCAAGAAACATCCGTGGCAAGTTTCATCAACTTTGGCCCAGGGGTTTAAGGTGGAACGCGCCTCAAATTTTTTTTTCGAGTTTCCTCACGAAATTTCGCTTACATATACTTGAGCATATGCCTGATTTGGATGTGTGCTTACTTTTTTAGTATCCTTAGCCGTTTCGAAACTACAAGCCTTCAAAGTATGCCACTAACGTCACTTTTGAGACGTCTGTCAATTTTCGCGCGTTCAAGCAACAAAAGCCGATATTTCTGTCAATTTTGCGTTGATTGCTATGAAATTTCATCACCTAGTTCGCCTTACAAATTACTTCATGTACATAAATTTTTCTTATCCGTGGCTCACGTTTTACAAATTTAATGCGTCTTTAACGTCCGTTTTCAGAGACAAAATGGCGTCGCTTTTTGCTTAAAAAATCGCGGTTTTCGTTGATTATAAAAAATCTGCAAATTTAAATTTTGATTTTTTTAACTCTATTGATTAAAATTTTTACGACAAATCGTTTGATATCAAGAAAAGTATACCTTACCAGCTTCGTTTTCGCTCAATATCAATTTATCCTACCCCTCTATCATCTTTCATTTGGCGTTGCAATACTGCTTTCTTTTACGTGGGATATCTGCCGTTCATTCCCTATCGTCCATTCTTCAATCTTTCTATTATCCCAGCAGCATTGATGGTTGGACAATGATTTTATAATTTCAATTTTACGCATTGCAAATTTTGCTAGAGAATGAAATAGCTTTTCACTGACGCACCATGGTCACGAACGGAATGGACGTAAACACGGACATGCATACGGACTTCGCACCACGGAATTATGTAATGCCAGCTCACAATTGGCGACTCTCTAAATGTCATGACCTAGTAATAACGTACTGTAATGTGAGTTTACACATTTTTTCTAGAAATTAAATAGATTTAACACTGCTTAATGTTTTGTTTTTTTTTACTCACAATGCAAGATTAACAATCCCGTCGGCAATGTTATTACTTCCCTTTATTTATTATCTGGTATTTATTTTTATTGAATTACACAGTCTGCTGGTTAACAATAAGAAATAATTGAAAATGTTAATTTTATTAAAAGAGTAAAGAGAACATTTTTATTCTTACAGATAAAAACCTCAATATTTGAAAATTTTGATTGTCAAAACAATGAGGTTTATAGAAAGTTTGTTACCTAGCGAACACATTTGCAGCCCTTAAACTGAGAACAAACAAGAATATTTAGTTATAAAGTTAGTTTATAAACCGTTTAGTTAACATACGTTTTTTTAGTAACAATTTACCATTGTAATTATAAGGACACTAGCAGAAAACAATGAAATGAAAACATCGGAATAAATATTCATGTTGTTACATATTTTATAGATCAGAACCCAAAATCATTCACTAATTAATTCCTTCCTTTATTGATTCATTCCTTCATTCCCTGTCTGTCTGTCTGACTGATTGATTGATTGATTGTGATTGATTGATTGATTGATTTGTTCGTATTTCAATACTTGTAAATGTTATCTTTTTCGAAATAATGGTATCACATGCAAGTAATCAGAGATCGCTAACGTCGATAATTACAGCGTCACAAAAGACGTGTATACTCATAGGCCCCTACTTTGTGAAATCGTGATTAAAACATAAATCCACAGTTAAAGATATTTTAATTAATTAAATATGGAGATATGAAATTAAATATATTACGGAGATGTGAATCCATTGTTCCTGAATACATAACAAAAAACATGCAAAACATATGAGTATTTGTTCCTACCAGATTTTATATGTGAAAATTCGACAAAAACTCGAAATTACAAAACGTTCATTTTATCATATGCAATTAAAATGTTGAGAAATCCAAGGCATTTTATTTTTTTTAAAAACAGCTCGAAAGGAATTGTTGACAAGATATGTCCGTTTTGATAAAATAATTCTGTTGACCACTATTTTAGTTCAGTAACAACAAATACGGCGATTAACAGCCCATTTCCATTCTTCGATGGTTTTGTTTGAGAGCCATGTGCCTTGATAGAAATTACAACTGCCAAAAACAATATCTGAATTGTATCAGGAATGTAATGATTTTTTATTTGATACCAAATTCTATTATTTTCTTTAAAAATAGTTTTACTTATTAACTATATTTGCCGAACACACAAGTATTTTAAACGTCAAATAAAAGTAGATAGAGGGGTAGAATAAATTGATATTGAGCGAAAACGAAGCTAGTAAGGTATACTTTTCTTGATATCAAACCTTTTGTCGTAAACATTTTAATGAATAGAGTTAAAAAAATCAAAATTTAAATTTGCAGATTTTTTTATTATCAACGAAAACCGCGATTTTTTAAGCAAAACGTGACGCCATTTTGTCTCTGAAAACGGACGTTAAAGACGCATGAAATTTGTAAAACGTGAGCCACGGATAAGGGAATTATATGTACATGAAGTAATTTGTAAGACGGACTAGTTGATGAAATTTCGTAGCAATCAACGCAAAATTGACTGAAATATCAGCTTTTGTTGCTTGAACGTGGGGAAATTGACAGACGTCTCAAAAGTGACGTTAGTGGCATACTTTGAAGGCTTGTAGTTTCGAAACGGCTAAGGATACTAAAAAAGTAAACACACATCCAAATCAGACATATGCTCAATTATATGTATGCGAAATTTCGTGAGGAAACTCGAAAAAAATTTTGAGGCGCGTTCCACCTTAAGAGGAGATGTCATTTAAAGTAAAAGTTTACGGACAGACGCCGGACGGACGCCGGACAAATTGCGATCACAAAAGCTCACCTTGTCACTACGTGACAGGTGAGCTAAAAATCAATGACTGGACCCAGTGATAAAGTCAGGGCAGCTTAGCCTGAAAAGTCCTGGATACTGGTAATTAAAAAGTATCATGCATTGGCAAAAATTACACTTCACTATCCTCTTTCTGTCCAAATATATCGTTAAAGAAGAGTTACCCACCCTTCCACCTGCTTCTAATTAGCAGAAAACATACCCTGTATCAAGTTTTAGTCTCAAAGAAGACTCCTGCATTATTTTTTTTCTTTGTAAACAACAGGAATACTTCTGCAAACAAACTGAAAACCTACCCCAATCTGTGACTGCATATTGTTGCCTAAAGATTTTACGAGCCAAATGTTTCCGCTGTCAGGATGCAAGTAGATGTGGTCTCTTGCTGCTGCGTTGGTAATAACATCCAACATGGAGTACCGGATCAAATCCTATAAATAAATATGTTTTTAAACCTCAAATCTCGAGCATTATTCCACAGAAGTCAAGAATTTGTGAAAAAATTAAATTCCAATGACAGTATGAGATCAGATAATTGACGAGGAAGATCGGATAGTATGATAGCTTAATAATTATTACGTTTTTCTTTCCTGCAAAATTTGGGATTATTTCTGTTAAACATCCATATAAATGCATTTTTACGTGTGTGCCATCTGATCTTGATCTGCACTGGTTGCATTTTGGTCAGAAATAACCTAATGAATCAAAAAGCGAACAGTTTAGATCCTGGTCAGACAGCACAGATGTGCCGGCAGATCTGGATCCAGACTGTTAGCCCTCGCAATATAAGGTGTTTCTATGGAGGAAAGGGTTTAATCTGTCATCATTCTATACACTCACTCCGTCTGCATCGGCAGCTGTAATGCAGTACACACTTGTTCCAACAGGGAGAGTTTCTGCTAGGGACACAACATATAGCTCTTGCATGAAGACTGGTTCATTCTTATTTCTGGTCACGTTGCTGTGGTAACTTGGTATGGCACAAGCAAATCATATGCTCCAACACGCAACTAAAATTAAATTTTACAAAAATCTTTATCAATTGATTGTTTGCGCAAAGAATAAATTCTGTGAAAGTAGACTTCAGCAACAACCTACTATTTTAATGTTCATCTTGATGATGATGTACTTAAACCTTTTACTCCAGATATATGCGTTTTTACGCAAGTGCGACCAGTGTTGATCCATGCTGTCTGATCAGGATCTTCACTATTCGCTTTTCTGGTAAGAAATAACCAAATAAATCAAAAGGCGAACAGTGCAGATCCTGATCAGATAGCAAGGATGTGCCGGCTGATCTGGATCTAAACTGTTGACCCTGCCTTCAAGGCATATCTATATAAATTCAGAAACATATTCTTGACTACTAACATTCTGACTGGAACTCAGTTGTTCAATTCACTACCGATAGTTTAACTAGTATTATGCAAGCTACTGCCCTAGAAATGTAACAGGATTATACTACTGTTATGCCTCTACTTACTGTGTATTGCAAAGTTCTGTCCAGTGTAAGGTTAGAGACTCTAGGTACCATTCCTGCTGTTAACGGTGAAGTAACCAGGTGTGAATGAGTCTCAGTGTACACTATCTCTCCAATAAGACCATTGCAATTGGCAGTAACTCTGAACAACTGGGTGTTTAGAGCAGCATTCTTGGAGATGACAAACAGGTATGGTGTTTTGATGAAGAACGGTGCCTGGTTTCGTAGAATGTTGATGGTTAGGGACACTTTGGTGTACTTGGTTTGATACCACGGTTGTCATTAGCTTGAACAATCATCTGAAAATCAGTATACAAAGAGCTAACATTTACCAACATTGATTTCTTTTACTTAAATGCCACTGATTTATTGTACATGTAAGAAACATGAACTTATTACAAGTGACAAGTATTTCGGATGATGTAAATGTGTGTAATAGTCATACAGGCAATGTATAAGAGAAATATTTAAAGCTTAAGTTGTTACAGAGTTATTAACTGTAGAATACACTAATAACAGATTCTCAAATGTACTGATTTTAGTCCAAAATGTCAATGAAATTTCCTGTAAGTTTTAACATAACTGATGTGAACCTAACAACGTTTGTAACTGAATACACCCAACAACTAATGTAACTATATTCACTGGTGTGAACCTGATTACTACTGTAACTATCGGGCAACTGGTGTTACCAACCTGGCGTAATTAATGTTCACAATCTAAAATTCACTTACAATGTAAATAAATGCCTTCTGGAGAGTCAGCATGCAGGGCATATCTCAAGGAAACTACACTCCCCTACACTGAAGAACAATGGTGCTGTATTGTCTCCAACCAGAGTGTATTTCAAGACATTGTTAGGGGCAGCCTGGAACAATGAGAAACAAAGTTGTACAGATTCAACTGATGATAGTAATTCAGTGATGCAATTTTTACTATAAAAGAAATTAGCAGATTAAACTTCCTGTGAGCTTAACTAGACATCAACAAGATCATGTCAGTTTCACTGTCACAGAGTTGGAGTGATAACCATTTGTTGTGGACAAAAATTACATTTCATAAATATGAAACATAACCTTTCCAGTTGTCTAATATAACTTGTAACTATCATTAACCAGTGACTGATTCCTTAACTGAAAACAGAAGCAGGTACCCTAAAAACTTGCATCATATTAAGCATAAAATGATAAATTTAATGTCAATTTGTCTTAATTCACTGACTGGATAAGAAACATTGTTACAGTGAAACCTTCCAATAATATACAGATAAAACAGCCATGTTGTAATTTCTCAAACTATCAAATGAACATACCAAGTCAAGGTCCTAAGCTTGGAAGTTAAAAAAAGCACAGAGGCAGTAGCACTGAACTGTGAACAAGAATTGGGGTGTTCCACGATGGAGTGTTCTCATTACTTGTCAGTATAAGTACAACCATCTCATACGCTGTCCTAGCTGGATTACCATTGTCTCTCACCATCACACACACCTGCAAGTACAGAACAGACGAGCTCACTTCTATATCCCCATGGGGGTCTAGTTATCTATCATATTTTCAAAATGGATATCGCTTAGGGTACCAGTGAATAAAATGAAATAATATACAATTTGTAATTTGTTCCTATAGTGTACTTTTAGAAAACTATAGCGCTCTCTTCCCATTAATAATCATTGCACACGAAACATGATTAAATTTTACATATGTGGGTTAATACATTTAGCTTTTACATTATTTTAATGAATAAACTATTAAAATTTACAAATTTATCCTTTATATCAACATCTTGAAAAATAAGCGTGTGTGTCCATTGTGTAAACATGACAAACGACTTGTGTATAACTTAATAATATCAAACTATAAGCCTAATTGCATAAATGTAAGTATTTATGTGGCGTATTTCCCACCTTTACAGAAAAACTAAGTGCAATGTGTTATATATTCTTGCATATATGCTTACCTACATTATACATTCGTAACAAACATAATACTTACTCAATCTCTGACACAACGCTTTCCGCATGTTCTATATCTTTCTGAAAATCAAACAATACTGTAATTGATGTTGATGATTATGATGACGACGACGATGACGATTATAATGATAATGAATGTAATTATGGTATTTTATCAATGTCATTGCTCATTTTTATAATGTATACTCAGTACAGTTGCTCAGTATACCCAGTACACTTTTGAGCAAAGATTTTGTATACCCAGTACACTAAGCGTGTGCATTTTTTGTCGCTGTATATGTCAATTTTTGGTCGATCTTACTAAAAATTGGAATGTGAGTAAATGAGGAGGAGTAAAAGAAAACTGTCGATTCAGAATTTTTATTTTTGAACGAAACTAAAAATGAAACTAGACTTTCGGTACTTGGGCATCAATTTCTCTCGTGAGCAACGGTGAACTTTTACAAATAGATGAACAAATCTTGATTTGTTGGTTGACACTTGTACTTTTATCATATCTGGCATTTAGTAAGAGAACCATAAAATCAAAGCCAGGTCAGATTAGTGTCGTATGAGCTGTGAAATCGATTTTTTCTTACATTGTACCTCTAGTAACTTTTAAAGACTTTGTTTTGGCTCAAAACGCGGTTATATCCGGTGTCCGGTCCCATACTGTGGTGTTGTAATCTGCAGTAGTTTATAGAATGCATTGAGCTTGTAAATCAAATAGTATTGATATTTGTTCATATCCTTTTCACGACCATAAAGTAGTTAAACGTGACAAAATTTTGACTTCCCAAAACCCGGCCCTGTTTTACGTGAAGACGCCCGAAACGTATTTAAACATATCAAAAAAATTGCTTTTCCAAACCCGACGCTGTTTTTTCATAGGAAACCCATTGATTTATTTTTCATTTTTAAAAAAGTTCTTACTTTGGTGCCTATTTAAAAAAACATGGAATCATCAATCAGTATTTTAAAACTATTAGTCCTTTGAACGCATCGCATATTTTCTCTCAAATATAATTTAGTAAGAAATTGAATACATTTGACTTAGATAATCTGATTTAAATTAGTAATTTTAAAAAGTTCAATTTTAAGAAAAAAAATCTAATTACATGTGTTGCTGTTTCTTCATCTTTCATTGTCAAAATAAAAAAGTGGCAAATCCTATATCTACCTAGTAATAACTTAAAAATGACATTTTTTGCAATGCCATAAAAATTAATGACTGTTAATTAGATTAATTTATTTACGGAATTTTACGTTACAGTCTTCCTGCGATAAACCAATTTTTCACCCATTACGTAAAAGAGCGTTGAAATTCGGGATTTTAACGCACTATTCTTGATATGCATTTTCCACCTTTTTTACAGAAGAAAGACCGTAACGTGTTTTTTATAGTTATTTATCGGGTTTCTTACCATGTTGAAAATTCCAAATTTCATTAAAAGGTAGAATACCGGTAACGGACAAAAGCGTATATGCTTTATTCAAAACATACATTTATCAACGGGCATTAAAAAAAATTTACGCAGATTTCCGTTATGGGTTTAAAAATCGTGAAAAAAGCACATGTTTAAATACGTTTCGGGCGTCCTCCAGTAAAAAAGGGTCAGGTTTTGGGAAGTCAAAATTTTGTCATGTTTAAATACGTTACGGACTTCCGTCCAGAAAATAGGGTCGGCCGCGGAAAGGATATGGCTTTTACCTTTGAACACTTGACTCCCTTTACATAGGGTTTATTGCATGTGCAACCCGTGTACAGATCCTGATCTGAGTAATCTGGTCCCAAGGTTATTTCAGCCAATCAGATGCTTGAGATTTGAGACTGGTTTCCAATCTCAGCTTTATAACCTTCAGGCCTGGTCTAGATCTATACTGGTTCCATTTTTATAAAATAACCTAATGAATCAAAAGTGAATAGAGCAGATCCTGGTTAGACAGTACAATGTGCCAGCAACTTTGGATCTACACTTTACAATGGGTCAACAGCCATATCCCATGGAGTAACAAGTTAACCTCTTTAAATTGGTGAACTGTTTATTGCCCTTTGCACCTGTAACAGCCGTCATTTAATTAACAGATTCCTATCAACTGTACATAAACACACCTGCCACATAGGCAAATGACAGCGTTTTTCCCCTAACAGGAAAAGGGTCCCTTTCCCCTATAATTGGGAAATTTTTGCATCATAAAATCTTGAAATTGGGGCAAAAAAATTAGTCACAAAATAAGCCCAATTTGGATTTTTTCATAATTCATGTATATTCACACTAGGGGTTTTAATCAGCTTCACAAAGAATCATAAGCTCTGGTTCCTTAACAGGAAAGCCTTTAGTGATGTAAATGTTATGCCAGAATTAAGTTACTGACATTCCAATGACTGCCTGTCTATGGAGAAAAATTTCCATTGGCAGGAAGTTTCATTGAGGTTGCAATTAATGTCAAATGAATCTGCATTTGAAATTATAAACAAGGGAAAGGGGGGGTGCATTTGCGTGGTGCGGTTTGTTAACACTGTGCGACATTTCTTGAGAAAAACTCTATTGGCACTACGGAAATGTCACTGTTCGTTGTTGGGAACAGTAGTTTTGGGGATTGGGAAAGGTCCGGTGATTGAATTGGAGATGACCCTTTGACTCTTACAATTTCCTGAAAGCCTCATTTTGACCCCTATGATTTTTAGCTGAAGGTCAATTTTCCTTAAATTAGGGGATAATTGGCAGATTCCTGTAAGATTGATCAAATGGACCCTTGAGATTCAGCAGCTAGTGGAACCCTGCCTTTTAGGAAGGTAGTTAAAGAAGAAAATAAACGCTGCACCCACACCCATTCCTACAAGATTCCATACAGCCGTACATTTTACCACCAACAGACCTTCTTTCCACGCATGAACATGGAATGGAACAGCCTCCGATCCATTCGTGCCAACTCTTATGTCCATAATTTTAATCTGCACTACAGTTTCACACTTTTTACTCTTTCCTATCTCTTTGCGCATTTAATCTAGCAGTAACATTCAGTCAGTTGAAGATGGCCAGTATTCTGAAGAAGAATTAAAGACCTATGTAAACACAGCTGGGCATGATAATCACGCTTTTTGCGTGGGACAACTGAAGATGCGTCGATTTCGATTTCTTAATGCAATTTGCAAAAGTTATTAAGAAAAAAACTTGTTGCCTCTGGAGGGAACATTGACATGGATAATTTGTTATTGGTGTTTTTTTATTTCTTTGAGTGGAACTCGTGTAAACCGCGGTGAAATCCACCGTGAAAAAAAAACGCGACAACGGCTCAACATGAGAAATTTCACCCGTGAAAACATTAAGTACTGAAAAGAAATGAACGAAAAGAGAAACGCTGGAAATAGTCTATGTCTCAGCAATCAGCGACGACATAGATCTCTATCCACATTTCCTTAACATAAACCAGACACAAACAAGTAGATCTAATTACTACACAATACTATTACATAAAAAGCATGTAACTCCCCAAGAAAATGACTTCGTAACTCCCGGCATGGTAACCGCTAGAAACGCCTCGAATAAAACCAGCGCTAAAATATCCAGATACCCGCACAGACTCTGGAATCTAAAGAGATTACTACACAACGAAAATAACACTTATCGCATGCTGCGTTTTTCGCTGCGCAGCCAATATAGATTGGGGAAAAATCAGCTTTTCAAATTCTATTACTATTAATAATGAAGTATTTACTATTTTCGATCATTATTTTAATAAATTATCGTTATAAATATTCTGATATAGAAATTTGTTGGGTTTTTTTTTTTACAAAAAAGTAAACTTTTTAACAGTTTAAGTCATTTTCTAAATAGCCTATACATTTTCTTTATGCCAAAATCGTTTGCGAACGGGTATACATCAATTTCCGAATCCTGAATTGTGAAATTATGTCATCCTTTCTGCTGATTGTGTGTTTTATATATCATTCTATATATGCAGTATGTTATTTTATAATATAAAACGCAGCGGTGAAGCCAATATAGATCTATGGGGAAAACGCAGCCTTTTTACCATACAAGAACATTTAGAAACTATAAGACTCGGTTGTGATTTTCTGTCATCAATATTTATAAATCAATATACAGGGTGTTTCATAATATCTGTTACCATTTTGCATCTTAATTACGTTTCAATTAAAATAAACATATGAAAACAAAAGATACAACGAAAAAATAGACACAATAAAGTTTAATTTGACATATAACAATAGTATGTTTACATTAAACATTTACACAAATTAAGCCTTACACAAAAAGAACAGTTTTACATAATGTGTTCAAGATGACGTCCTCCCTGTCGTAAAACGACGTCAATGCGTTTCTTGAAGTTTGCAATGACAGATATGCAGGTGTCCAATGAAATATTGCGGATTTCACGACGGATTGCTGTTTTTAATTCTAAGAGGGATGTTGGAGCAGGGTTATAGACTCTGTCTTTGAGATATCCCTAAAGAAAAAAGTCAAGCGGACTCAGATCTGGAGAGTGCGGAGGCCACACATTATCTGTCCTGTAAGAAATGTAATGTGTCCCAAATGTTTTCTGAAGCCATTCAATAACGTCCCTCGAAGTGTGAGGTGTAGCACCATCTTGCTGGAACCAAAGTGTATTAAAGTTGGCACCTCTTCTCCTTAATGCTGGAACAAATTTCTTCTTTAATATCTCCAGATAGCGCACACTATTTATTGTCTCAGTGTCACCATTTTCGTCCTCAAAAAAAAGGCCCAATTATTCCTGATGAACTAAAGGCAGCCCATACTGTTAACTTTTCAGAATGCAATGATCTTTCTAAGCAAAAGTCTGGTTTTTCTGTGCCCCAGAAACGACAGTTACGTTTGTTCACTTGGGCATTTAGGTAAAAATGCGCTTCATCGGAAAACCAAGTATGGTCGGCAATATCTGGTCGAGTTTTCTGCCATTCGGCAAAGGCGAGTCTGCTGCTAATGTCTGACTCTTTCAAGTGCTGTTTTGTTGATATGGTATATGGGGTCAACTTCAAGTCGTACCTTAGCATCCG
Source organism: Corbicula japonica (assembly GCA_038501625.1). Lineage (NCBI taxonomy): Eukaryota > Metazoa > Mollusca > Bivalvia > Venerida > Cyrenidae > Corbicula > Corbicula japonica. Next base: position 119,720 of record JAZAYU010000220.1, read on the forward strand.
GTAAACACTCGAAACGCTAGCTGTATTGGTTATATTTCCCATCACCTTTCTTACAGACTTCTGTGGCGTTTCCTCGATGACTTTCCGAACCTGTTCAATACTTGCTGAAGATCGCACTGCTTTTGGTCGACCGGTGTTTGTATGCCGTTTGTCACGAACTGATCCTGTCTGCTCAAATCTTCGAACAATCCTGTGTATTTGCATTTTGTTGAGTTTTTCATCGTGTGGATATCGTTTTTTCATTAATCTGATGACAGTAACTGGAGAATTTGTTTCATAATAAAGTTTAACAACTTCTGCGCACTTTTCAACGGGCAATGCCATCTTGAAAAACTGACCAAATTTGATGACGTCATAATAACATCATAACGTCAATATTTTCCCGTATTTTTTGTATGACGTAAAAATTTATTTTGTAACCTTTAGAAACATGTATAACATGACTAAATTGTATACAGTATTTATGTTTTATAATAATTTGTAATGGTAACAGATATTATGAAACACCCAATTAGATTGATAGTAACTAAGGTCCATAATTAGAAAAGAATATTATAGGATACATTAATGTTAAACTTTTGTAATTTTCGACCAAGTGAGAGCAGAGTCGGGGGAGTGATGATCCCGGGGTGCATTGTACAGGCTGAAGTAACACATTTGGTGTGCACAGCAGATCCTAAACAATTATAGTTTAGTGAAAACTTAAATTTCTGCAACTTCTCTATATGAGATCTTAGTTGTAATTGAAAAGGATCTATGTCATGGCGAATGTTTCAATGTTTGATGCCTTTAAAGAACTTGCAGTATTCTATCCTTACGTTTACGCGTAACATTAAGGAAACAGAAACTGGTGCCCAAGATCATAAAACTAAATCAGGAGACCAGTCTCAAATCTCAAGCATCTGACTTACTAACTCGAGGGAACGAAATACAAACTCGAGGGAGCAAGATACTAAGGTGTGGGAACGAGATACTAAGTCACGGGAACGAGTCGATTAATTCGCGGGAACCAGATACTAACTCGAGGAAACGAGACACTTAGTTGCGGGAACGAGATACTAACCCGATGGAACGAGATAATAAGTCGCGGGAACGAGAAACATACTTGAGGGAACAAGATCCTGTCGTGGGAACGAGATATTTAGCCAACAAAAATGCTTGTTTTATTCATGCATAATTCAAACATTCTGATTGGCTGGCTAACTCGTTCTCGCGAAAGTGGAATGCGAGGATATTAATATCGCACCCCCTCATCGTACTTTCGCGTTTTTGTGGTCTCGGTGTCCTCAGAGCGAGGCCACGAAAAAGCGAAAACATGATGCGAATACGCGAAACAATGGTGCGAGGTCGCGAAAGTATAGAGACGCGATATATCGTGTTGTCGCAATCTCGCATCGTGGTTTCGCATTTTCGTGGTCTCGCCCAAGATACTGAAATGACTAAACAACGATGATCCCAGCGCAACACCGTCTATCCCTTTCGCGGGCGACACAACAAAATAGATCATTGGTGACGACTGGTTATCGGTGTAGCGAAATTTATACTTCGTGTCAGATTAATATACCCCGAAACACATTATTTTCACCGCTTTTGCAAGATCCTTCAGTATAGATAAAACAACTTTTATATTGTATACAATAAGTTTAAAACTTATATTCATGCTTATGAGAAAACGTTAATTTAAGCATAATAGTTCATACTTGCCCGGCTCGTTACCTGGCTTATACATTTAACTGATCCTAAATTTGGCCAGTGGTGTGACAATTTTTCTATACCGAGCAAAAATGAAAACTTACCAGTTTTTAATTTAAAAATTTGGTTCATTGGTGCTATATTTTATTCTTTGTTTAATTTGTGGTATTTGCATATATCTGGAGATTTGATAAAGCGGGAAGATGTTTTTTTCACAGAGGTCAAGGTTATCTCCTCTTTCCTAAATAATGGTGAGCTCGATAATTTTTAACATGCAAGTCTCAGACAGATTATTTGACAGTCAAATTTAGAAGTTTGTGGCATGAACATAAGGAAAAACACAATCTTTAAAGTCAGTTTATGCATAGAAATAAGATACAGTTACTTAAATATCATTTTTTGCAAATTCCCTCCCTTTTAATTAAATAAAGAACGAAATTCAACGTTTGATTTTTCACAATTACGTATTGGTTTTTTCCTTTTTCTTTTTTTAAACCGATAGATACTGAACCAAAATCTTCCAAGAAAAACATATTGGTGATCAAATTTCTCCAGTTATTTGCATTCAATGGCATCATTAATGTAATAGGAGTTGTCCATGTTATTTTTGTCAAGTTTTCATTTTGGCTCAGTATATAAGCAAAAACAAATTTGTCGACATTACTGAATATTTTTCAACATTGTAGGGTCATACCTTCACTAAAAGATGTAAGTTGATCCTAAAACTCTAAATATGTTTAGATGAAAAATATTTTCACTTGTATCAAACGAAAAATTTACGGGTTAACGTAAACAAAAGAGATATCGGGGTAATTAAAGCTTACCTGTATACGTCTGTCGTCACAACTAGCCGTCTGTGTTCTTAGGGGTGATTTTGTCATTTGGGGCACGTCACGGGAAAAGATACATTCGGCCGTTTTTAGTAATATTTTAGTTTTAAGAACTTACAACTATAAATCAATTTTTTATAACTAAAATGTGATTTTGTTACACATTTTGAAAATAAAATGGTATTTTTACCGCGAAATGCATAATAAATAATGTCGTCTGCTCAAATTTAATACGTCATTTCAAGGATTGACGTCAACTGTCCAAAGGTACATTTTCCCGTGACGCGCCCCATTTCTGTTTGATTCTGATGCTGCAATCGATGGTATTTTGTTCGAGTTGGTTATTTATTCCAGCATATAATCGTTATAAACAATTTAATAAAGAATCTTGTCCGACGTCTCTTACGAAAGAATAATAAACACACAAAGAAACGAAGTCTTGAAACACGCCAGGTAAGCATTCACTCTACAATCAAAAAGAGAAGATAGCAAAATGCCGAAAGCCGCTTCCTAGAATGAGCGAAATCGTTGTTTAGTTAAGAAAAATGAGTATGACTAATTGTTTTCTCTGTATACGGTACATGACAGAAAAACTGATATTTTCAAAGTTCGGGGATTGTAGTTCCGTGCAAGAATGATGAAGCTTCACGGAAAACATAGTTTTATATTTTAAACGTGTGAATTTATCCGGCTAAAACTTTTTTCTCAACAGACAATGTTGTGTGTTTTTCTTACAAACTGGTATTTTCGACGTAATTTTGTTCTTTGATTGCTTTTAGAAAGAATTTCTTGTTGCCAATAATTTGAGTACCGGTCGCAAATGACTGCTGTACAACCTTTGGATGTTGTAACCTATCTTAAAATGATTTATCCTTTTTTTCAGGAAGTGCGGGGGCGAAAGAGTCATTTCAATACACACAAATGTATAATATTTTGTTAAACTGAATGTCCCTGTTATGCGAAACAATATTGCTGCATATAGCCTAGAAAGCATTTCCAATATTTCTTTCATCACACCGACAACGGCAAGGACCAGTTCACGACTATTAGCTTTCTTTACTAGTTTTCGTGCATTTTCTTGGGATACATGATAAATGCTGCAATTCCGTTCATCTTTGCCTCTTTACGATCCATTATCAGATATGGTGAAGATTATGATGGTGACTATATATTTCAAGTTTGAAGTAGGTATCTTGTGCAGTTTAAAAGTTATGGACCCAGTGCATTTTGGTTGATGCCAAATCCAAGTGCAAGTAATGGGTCTTAATAATAATATTAGGAATATTCCAAGTTTCAAAGTAATATCAAGTAGTTTTTAAGTTATGGGCCACTTGCATATTTTGTTGAACACAAAACAAAAGTGAAAAAGGGGCAAAACTTAAAAGAAATCGGTAGCAGAGTTATGGGTCTTGTTGCTAACAATGTTGATTAAAATGGTTAATATATATTCAAAGTTTCAAGTTGATATCTGAAAAGGTTTCAAAGTTTACTGGCCAATGGCATATTTTAGTCAAGACAAAATTTAAGTGAAACAGGGGCATAACTTGGAAAAATACAAGTAGCAGAGTTATGGATCAGGTCGGTAATAATGTTAATTTGATGGTGAAGATATATTTAAACTTTTAAAGTGACATCTCAAGTAGTGTCAAAATTATGGACCACAGTGCATTTTTTGTTTAACCCTTTCCTCCATATATATGCCTTTTTATGCGTGTATGACCAGTGTAGATCCAGATCAGCCGGCACATCCATGCCATCTGATCAGGATCTGCACTGGTTGCATTTTGGTCACAGATAATCAAACAAATAAAAAAGCAGTTTAGATCCTGATCAGATGGCACAGATGTGCCAGCTGATCTGGATCTACACTAGTCGCACATGCTTTAAAATGTGTATTTATGGAGGAAAGGGTTAAGAGACACTGATGCCGGGAAGAGTAGGATAGCTCCCATATTTTTCAAATAGTCGAGCTAAAAATCAGAAACCGAACATGTTGATAATATGTGCATTCCATTTTTTGAGTGAAGCTTCCCATAAAGTGTCACTGAGTTCAAGACACTGGTTCCAAAGATCTAGTCTGGACATAAGCAGAATAGACGGACAGACACAGACGAAGCAGGGACTGTATACTCAGGGGAGAATAAACTGTTGCCATAATCTCATAAACAGTAGGAGCTTAATGATCTGCTTATTCAAGAGATATACAAACAAAATATATTAAGTTTTCTTAATATTTAATGACACTAACAGTTACAATGTTGGTGGATGATAAATTATAGCATCATCAAAGGACTTCATAAAAAAATCTATATCTGAACATAATTCAATGATCCACAATATGATACTGACAATGTCAGAAAATGTACAACATTGAACTTAACCCTTGTACTCAATGAATATTATACAATTATTTACTTATTAGCTTGGAAATATGCTGTGATATTGACCTAAAAAATCGTTATTGACCGAGGCGATAGCCGAGGTCAATAACGATTTTTGCGGTCAATATCAACAGCATATTTCCCAGCTAATAAGTAAATAACTGTTTTATTACATGAACTATAAATAGTTATATATATAAAATAGTTTATTACATGAACTATAAATAATATAAAAGATGGAAACTTTCGTATTCTATTTATAGACAGGTCAATATCAGCGAAAGCGGGTCAATATCTAGATTTATTGACTCGGTTATTTTGGGGGTGTGACCAATCGCGTTGCGTCTATTTATAGTTCATGTAATATTATTGGTTTGAGGCTAACCTGTCTCTGAACATGAGATATGAGTCGTATTCCAGTAAAGTCACCTTTAATGTCTAATGCAAGAGACTAACTTTTCACATCCACTAAATGTCCAGTTTATAAATGATGACTCATTCTGATGAGTAAATTCCTCATTCTCAACACATACCTACATGCAAGTCTTTCCGAGTGTTTAATTTTCAAAAACATCTCCATATCCTCTATTTTAAAATAACTTGGAGCTGAACAACATCTCTGAGATTCTATTTTAAAATGCTGTACTTTACAATGATTTGCACTATGTTTATAGAGTCCAGAATACTGCCCAATGTTTCTTTACACTAACAGATCCAGTGAACAATTCTCTTCACTTATGTTTGACCATCTGCTTCAGACATCAGATTCTCTGTTTACTTCTTTTTCTTGGACCTTTGTGTGCTGCTTCCAGGAGTGTCTGCTTGCCATTACAATCTTTAAAATACACTTTATATTTCTGAGATAATAAAAACCACAGATAATATATTGCTGCATAATTGCAGGATTTACCACTGGGTGGAGTTCACATACACAATGATATATCATGAGGGAGGTAGCCCCAAGTGATAAATATTTTAATAACCCTTTACTCAATATATACACCTTCATTGCATGGGTGAACAGTGTAGATCCAGATCAGTTAGCACATTTGTGCCATCTGATAAGGATCTACACTGTTTGCTGTTTGATTTATTAGGTAATTTCATACCAAAAAGCAAACAGTGCAGACGCTGATCAGACAACACGCATGTGCCAGCTGATCTGGATCTACCCTGTTTGCATATGCCTAAAAACACATAAATGTGGAATAAAGGGTTTAGTCCTCCTGTGATAAATGCTGCAATATATAACTGGTACATATCTATTAATTCAATTCTAAGAAAAATATGCTCAATAGAGCTTTGAAAATAAATGAACTACTTTGCTGTGTATGTTTGTCAAGCGGTTTATGATGTCAAAAATTATAAGTGATGTCAGGCCTGAAGGTTATAAAGCTGAGATTGGAAACCAGTCTCAAATATCAAGCATCTGATTGGCTGAAATGGTGACCAGTCGCCATTTCAGCCAATCAGATGCTTGAGATTTGAGACTGGTTTCCAAGCTCAGCTTTATAACCTTGGGCACAGGAAAGGAATATAGGCACATTAAAATGACATATCAATGCATTACCATATGGGGAATCTCGGCAGTCGTGTTAAAAATGCCATTGATTTTATTATTCCAATGACATTTAACACAGTTAAAAAAGTACTTTTGCTTACAAACATTGCAAGAAACTACATAACCCTGGGCTGAAGGTTATAAAGCTGAGATTGGAAACCAGTCTCAAATTTCAAGCATCTGATTGGCTGAAATGGCGAGATTTGAAACTGGTTTCCATGCTCAGTTTTATAACCTTGGGCACTGGCCTCATGTTTTCTCCTTTCCAAGTTCAGAAGCAGTAATAATGCATAACCTTAGAAAATATTTTAATATAACTTCCCATTACATGTTTTACTGTATTCCTCATCTTTAAACAAAGTATGAATTAATCAATCTATATTTAAAAATACTCATGTCTTGTCTCAAATGCAAAGAGAATGGAGAATGCAATAATTTTGTATATACATCGGAAGTTACAATCAATGCAAGAGGGGCCAATCACAAAGCAAGCTTCACCCCTTACTTCATGAATCAGCCTTCACATCCATGCAGTGTGATCTGGATCTACACCAGTTGTTTCTTGGTCACATACAAGAGAAATAAACCTAACAGAAACTAGTGTAGATCCTGATAAGACTTCACTGATGTTCAGGTTGAATCTACACTGGTAGGATATGGGATATAAAGCATATCGATAGAATAAACAGATAACAAAGATGTTTAACCTTTTGAGAACTACCACCACCAGTCTGGCCCTTCCTTCTTCTCCCTGCTTTCTCTCTTTCCTTCAGTATTATGTTATCTAGCTCTAACAATGTAATCAGCATGCTACAGCATCTTCTCACCCCCTGAAATACCAAGGAACCAAACATTTTTATCATAAATTAAATTTTAATCCTCATCTAGTGCAATGGACTATTCTTTTTTTGAAACTGAGCCAATCCATTCAAATGTGCAGAAATGTTTATATTCACATCCGTGCCGTCTGATCTGGATCTGCACTGGTCCCATTTTGGACAGGAATAACCTAATGAATCAAAAAGCGAACAGTTTAGATCCTGATCAGGTGGCACAGATGTGCCAGCTGATCTGGATCTAAACTGTTCGCCCTTGCAATAAAAGTGTATCTATACAGGAAAGGGTAAATAGTCGGTGCAGATCTGTATCATTGATTGGTTGCAAGTTTCTTGCTGCATATTATCTTTGTTTTGGAGTGTTCAGTGTTCAACTCCTGTTTTTTTTCTAAAAATTCTGAGTTAAATAAATTCAGTTCAGCACAGCAATTCTTCCAGTTTAAACAATTGTGGAATAACAATCATAAAAATTTAATAGAAAATCTAAACAAGAGCTGTCCGAGGAGACAGCGTCTCTACTATTCAATTCATTTGAAATAAATGCAATAAGAAGATTAATAAAAAACAACAACTATGACTAACATTTATGTGCAAACAAGAATAATATTAGTAAGTGAATGATAAGGGAGAAAATCGATTTTAAATAACAGATTTAAATCCTTAATGTTCCATAAATATTCAAATGAAAAGGGGAATAACAATGAAATATGTTTGGAAGAGTTTGAAAATGTCTTAGTAATTTTTGACTGGGGAATTTTATTTTTAGTTCAATATCAATCACTTAGATAATGTTACAGAATAAAAACTTTAACATAAACTGTAAGCAAAAAAATGGAAAAACTTAAAACTAAATGGGTGTTCAGTTGAACTCTTGTGTCGCCCTCTGGTGCTATGTTGGTATAACAAGAGGGTCCATAGGACCCTGGGTCGCTCACCTGTCAACAACTGCTCAATGCTTGCAAGAGTTGTGTGAAATTGTAGTAAAATCAAGAAAAAAATAAATTTGCTATTGAGGAGAAAAGGTCAAAAGAGCTTACTTTGGCTCTTTCAAGGGCCATAACTCTGGAACCCATGATGGAATCTAGCTGTTTCAAGAAAGAAACTGAGATCTTATAGTAACTCACGTATTGTACAAGTCTGATTAAATTCAAATAAATATAACAATATGTAATAAAACTAGTGACCCCCGGGGCAGGGCCATTTTTGACCCCAGGAGAATTATTTGAAAAAAAGTTTTGTAGAGGACCACTACATGATGACACATACCAATACCAAGGTTCTAGGCCTTGTGGTTTGAGAGAACAAGATTTTTTAAGTTTTCCCTATATAAGTCTATGTAAAACAAGTGACCCCTGGGGCGGGTCCATTTTTGACCCCAGGGGGATACTTTGAACAACTTTAGTAGAGGACCACTAGATGATGCTCTATACCAAATATCTTAGCTCTAGGCCTTACGGTTTCAGAGAAGAAGATTTTTAAAGATGTACTATATAACACTATGTAATAAAACTAGTGACCCCCGGGGCGGAGCCATTTTTGACCCCAGGAGAATAATTTGAACAACTTTTGTAGAGGACCACTACATGATGACACATACCAAATACCAAGGTTCTAGGCCTTGTGGTTTTAGAGAAGAAGATTTTTTAAGTGAAAAAAAGTTTTCCCTATATAAGTCTATGTAAAACAAGTGACCCCTGGGGCGGGGCCATTTTTGACCCCAGGGGGATAGTTTGAACAATTTTGGTAGAGGACCACTAGATGATGCTGTATATCAAATATTAAGACTCTAGGCCTTGTGGTTTTTAAAGAGGAAGATTTTTAAAGTTTTTCCTTTTCGTTGCAAAGGGCAACCAGAGTTCTGCATGGAATTCAATTCTTTGTACAATTTTCAAAGGGGACCACCCAAGAAACATTCTGGGGAAGTTTGGATGAAATTGGCTTAGCAGTATATGAGAAGATGTTGTTTAAATTAAAAGTTTACGGACGGACGCCGGACAAATTGCGATCACAAAAGCTCACCTTGTCACTATGTGACATGTGAGCTAAAACTGCAAGTCAAAAAAGAGGCATAACTCCATCAAATGTGACACAAAATGACTGTCATTAAAATCTAATTAGTTTCTAGGCTGAGACAAGATGATAACATCAATATTGAACAGCTCATTGGTCCAAACTTACCAATCACAAGCTGAGTCGCTTCTTGGTCAGAAATAACTTAACCCTTTCCTGTATAGATACACCTATATTGCTAGGGCGAACAGTTTAGATCCAGATCAGCCGGCACATCCGTGCCATCTGATCAGGATCTAAACTGTTCGCTTTTTTATTCATTAGGTTATTTCTGACCAAAATGCGACCAGTGCAGATCCTGATCAGACGGCACGGATGTGCCGGCTGATCTGGATCTACACTGGTCGCACATGTGTAAAAATGCGTATATATCCAGGAAAGGGTTAATGAATATAAAGCTAACAGTGCAGATCCTGATCAGATGGCAAATATGTGATTTTCACTTTGATTTCTGGTGAACAAGGCAGTCAGAACGACAGCAATATCCCCTGCCGCAGTTTTGAATGTGGCAAAGGTTATGGATGGTTAATAGCAAATTTAACAATAGACACATGTTCTCCAAAGCATGCAACTTTCATGAAATTCCTTCAAGGCTTTTCAAAAAACACCACTGGTGACCTTGACATTGAGGCGGACATGTTGAAACATGGGTTCTGCAGGTCGTCTTCATGGGGAGATTGTTTGACTAAAGTTTCATGAAATTCCTTATAAGTGTTGAAAAGTTATGGACTGGACACGAAATATGCTCAAACACCACATGCGGCCTTGACCTTGAGCCAGCCTGGTTGGAACATGGATTCAGCACATCATGTTCATAAACTGAACATTTAACTTAAGTTTCATTATATTCATTCCAGAGGTTCAGGTTCATGAACTGAACATTTCACTTAAGTTTCATGATATCCATACACTGTATACAGTTGAGACCTCTCTTAAATTTAGTCTTAACATTTTGAGAATGTGCCACAAATTTGTTGTTGTTGTTGTTTTACATACTAACAGTGAATAAAATATTCAGAAAAGCCTGATTTTCAAAGTGCTATAAAGTAAGAAAGTTTATTTTGTCAGTATCCATAGAAAATAAAATCTTCCAGAGCAAAGTTCTTAATATTGCATAACACAGATCTAAGCAGCAGGGTTCACTAGGTCATTGACCAGCAACAGGAGGAATACTGATAATGCATCCTAACAACATCTTAAGATTGAATCTAAATATAGCTGAAGACAGGTAGAAATATTGAAATTTTGATACTTGAAATTTTCACTCTGCTTCTAAAATTTTTGTTTCAAATTTTATCACTGAACAACCTGTGAATGAATTGTTCAGGAAAGATTGAATTTTAAGATGGTATAAAGTTTGTGTCAAAATCTGGTTGATAACTTTAGAAAATCAAAGGTTAAAAACAGAATTTTAAAGAAAAAAAAGAATTAAATTCCCAGGACGGAGCCCCTGGGCAATTCAAGAACATGATTTTAATAATTTGAGTAGATATCATCAATATTAATATTCATAACAAATTTGATGACAATCGGACAAAAAATGTGACCTCTATTGCGTTAACAAAATTTTTGCTTTAATCTGACCTAGTGACCTTGACATTGAGCCTGCCATGTTGGAACATGGGTTCTGCATGTCGTCTTGATGGGGAGAACATTTGCTTAAAACCTTCTAGGGGTTGAAAAGTTATAGACCAGACACGAAATGTGCACGCATGGAAGGACGGACGGACGGACAGATGGACGGACGGAGACCATTCCTATATCCCCAGCCTCTATGCGGTGGGGGATAAAAAGTTTAACAGTTATCAAGAAACTTTTTTACAATGCAAATTTTATGCACAAACCAAATGAAATTGTGAAGTTAGATAATTAAAGTAAACCTGGCAACGTTTGTATCCTTCAGTGAACTCCTCAGATAGATCTCATCAGTGCCCAAGGTTATAAAACTGAGCAAGGAAACCAGTCTCAAATCTCAAGCATCTGATTGGCTGAAATGGCGACTGGTCGCCATTTCAGCCAATCAGATGCTTGAGATTTGAGACTGGTTTCCAAACTCAGATTTATAACCTTCAACCCAGTGTCTGCTGTGACGTAGAAATACTGCATGGCCACAGCATTTCCCAACATCCTGTATGCAACTACATCCTGTTGAACAAACATCATGTTTAAGTTAGGAGAGTATGTTACAAGGATTGAGCATTGTTAACAGTCAAGTATCATTTTTTGACAGTTGATATTTTGCATTTATTTAACTTTACAGGCAGAAACTGGCCACTTATACTAACTAAAAGAACCATAATTATCCGGCAGGGTTCAAACTGTGGACCTTGACCGACTAACACAACCATCAGACTCGTGCAAGGCACAAACAGACTGACTGCAATATTTTGTGTTCAAAGTTTTATTTGTCGGTTTGAAGTTTTGTTCAATGTATCTATATTATTTAAACCATAATAACATCCAATAACATTATATGCAACAGATTTTCTGCAGTGTCAGGTTTGAAGTTTGGCTCAGTACATGTATATTTTAAACATTCAGCTACTTACCCCATCCTGATCAATGGCAGTGGTATTTACAACAATTGTTCCGAGGTCGGAGTTGTTCTCAGATAGGGGTTTTCCAGGAATCTGGGTCCGCTGGGGTTCTGGATGATGGTAATAGTGACATTGCTCTTGTCAGTCCTCAATGGATCAGCTGTGTCAAAGGTGCGCACTGGGAACTGTAACACATACAGTAACATTAATATTGTCTAGAACTGCTGTAGAACTACGGTTGAAACTATAAGACCACTCAAAGGTAAACCTAAAGTGTTCAATGATGACCCTTGTTCTTTATTTACTGGAACTTGTTCTTTGAATCAGTCATTGGGAGGAATAAAAATAGTCTTTATCTATAGGTGTTTTTTGTTTACAGGTGACCTTTAGAACAAGTTGGACTGTAATTACAGTCAGTCACCTTGATGCAAAACATGCTTACTCTCCAATGAAACTATTTTTCCAGGAAAACAAATGGCCATGAAAATATTATTTGCATATATTAAATCTGTATCATTTTTTTACTTTTCAAAACAAAGATGAATAAAAGTGTTTAAACCAAGAAGCAAATCTTACAAACTGATGTGAAAGGAGGCATGACAGGCAAGATAAAGGTTGCATCTGAGCATTATTCTTCTCAACTAATTCATCAACAAATTATTAAACACAAGATATAAAATGGTACTTATACCGTTTTGCACCAACATGACAAAATACTAACCGAGTAAACATTTGGTCCATAGAAAAGGTTATTGACTTCAAATGGATAACTTGTGATTGTGATAACTGCTTCATACACTAAGATGGCAATCAAGTCGTTATCTTGGGCTGTCAAAGTCAACACCGTTTTTTCAAGGTTAAAGGTCTCGGCAATAGTGCGAGAATAGGGCTCTTGAAGGAAAATTGGTGGGAACTGGTTCCTAGTAACAAATATGGTTCCATTGCTGTACGCACATCTTCTTGGTAATCCATTGTCACAAGCCATAAAGTTCAACTGAAACAGATGAATGGGTCACATATCTAAATAATAACATTAAATTCAAACAACTACACATGTATGCAGATATTACAAAATAATAAAGTTCCAATAGCAACATGAGGGTTTATATGAGAGGTCTTGATCAGATAATTTCCAAAAATCAACCAGAAAGTCGCAACTGAATGTTAACCTAGTGTAGGTAAAATCACAAATGTTGGAGCTGATCCGTGACACCAAGACTTTGCCGGCTTTTCCATGTTGATGTCAACATTTTATTTATCTGATATATACAGCTGTACACATCAAAGCATGAGGTGGCAAGACCAAAATGGCGCACATTACAGAAAAAGGTGACCTTTTTACAACAGTTCTAATAAACAAAGGACCATAACTCTAGTAAAAATGGCCGTAGAAAAAAATCTTTCTTTACGATCATGTACACATCCTGCTTCATCATCTGTGCAAGTTTGAAAGAAATCCCTCAGATAGTTAATGAGGAGTTGATGCCACAAGATTTAATAAGGTAACTCTGGTGAAAATGGTCACATGTAAAACTCCTTTCTTTACGATCATCTACACATCCTGCTTGATCATCTGTGCAAGTTTGAAAGAAATCAGACTTATAGTTTAGGAGGAGTTGATGCCACAAGATTTGGGTACGTACGTACGGACAGATGGACGAGTGCAACTCTTTATGCCTCCCACTTTGTGGGGGCATAAAAATACTTACATTAACATCAAGATCTGTAACCGTCACATTGAGAACGACCGATCCTACATCAGTTATTTCTGAGATCGTGTTTGTGTAGCTTGTATGAGTGAACTGTGGACCGTTTGGATTACGGATGACAGTAATGTGAAATGTTGATGTGGCAACTTTGTTAGGTCTCAGGTTGTAAACTGCTGTGACACGGACAATGTAGACAGAGGCATACTGTGCGTCCAATCTCAGATTGTTGATAGTAGTGACAGCACCTGTGATTGAGTCAACATGGAAGAAGCACTGAGCAGGGTAATCTCCAATCATGCTGTATTGTATGGTTTCCTGTGAATAAAAAGTATTATGGTGTCCATTCTGCAAACAAATTTTATAGTAAAATAAGGTATGGTTTATATTATTAATCCTTGCTTGTTTCAGAAATAGCTAGATTTAGCAAGACAGAAAAAATATTTGAATATCTGTTACCACAAGATCCTATTGAGTAGCGGTCACATTTAATTAACAATCCTTGTCTGTTTAAAAAATTTCTCGATTTAGCGTGAGTTTAACAATTATTTTACCACAAGATCCTGGTCAGTAGCGGTCACATTGTAGACTTGGGCTCCAACAATGGTATATTCATTAACGGTTGTTCAGTAAGGAGTGAGTATGAAGATCGGTGGAAACTGGTCACGTATTATGGTGATAAAGGCCTCCACAGATGCCGTCTTGGTGGGACTGCTGTTGTCATTGGCAACAATAGTCATCTGAAAGTTACACCATCCTTTATGTTTATAGCCAATCAAATAATAGTTCAATGCAAATATTCAATGGTATACACATATTCTGATCATGTTTTGCATATGCAAACTACTTTTCGATTTCTTTTTATATTGTTATTCTTAATATCACTTATGAATCACGTAAGTAAACTAATTACTTTTAAGTAAACATTTGTTAAGCATAAACATTGATTTCTCACAGGAAAAAAATATTTGTTGACAGATTACAGTATTTCAAATTTACTGGTACCATATAATACTGCTATATTATAATAACAGATGTATTAAGGAGTGATGTAATGATAATCGATTAATATTAAAGCTTCTCAATTAGATAATTGATGTTTACTACTGTCTGTAAAGTACAGCATAATGGGGTATAGCCTAGTCATATATCTGTACAAGCCAAGATTCAAATAATTTTTTTTTTAATCTTAAAAATATCGGAAGCAATATGGGATATAATCTAAACACAGTAGATTTCACTCTTTTTATACATTACGTTTCGGCCTTACGGCCTTTATCAAATCTAACAAATTGCTCTAGCTTTCACATTTATAAATCATAACAGTATCAAAATGTAAAAGCTAGAGTGATTTGTTAGATTTGATAAAGGTCGTAAGGCCGAAACGTATAATATAAAAAGAGTGAAATCTATTGTGTTAATTTTTTTTTGACCTTGTAGGCATTTATTGCCATTTGCAACATGTTTTGGGGTTGCAGGGATTTCAATAGATGCAGATTCTTGCATGTTGATGCTAGCAAATTTGATTTTTTCCACTTTTGACCAGTTGTAATTTTCGCAAAACATTTTTCATTCATTCTATTTTAAATTCTATGTTTAGTACATGAAAAAAAAAGTGAAAAAAAATCTTTTATCTTTGAAACACCAGACTTTATGTTAAAAGTGGCACCAAGCACACAATAGTAATGGCTCATTTTGTAAGCTTCCACTGAGAAACCATTTTGTAAATGTAACACTGAGTTGATTCATAAACTGTTTCTTATCAGTGAAATCAAATTGGAAGTTGCAAATGATTCCATCAAATGATTGGTCATGATTTGAAACAAATATCCCTACACTATTGTGTCTGAAATCATATGCAAATAAAGATACACGTTAAATGGTGTATTTTTCTCTTTAATAGTGATTATTTAAAATACTTTACTACCAAATGGGATTACAGTCATCAATCTAACCTGGATTTTGTCTTTTGGTTCTGGGTGTTGTAGATTACAGTAGAGGATTGGGGATATGGTTGCATTATCTCCGAATTCTCATCGAATTCCCATTTCGGTATGTTATGTCTACTGCTGTCAGTTCCTGTCATGTCATCCGGCAATGATGGGGCCCAGGAAGGCATGTAAGGTGGAAACTAGGCAGCTGGGAATGGTCTTCAGAAATAAACAAGTGAGCCAAATTAAAGCAAAAACGTCAACAAGCATCAATTTTTTGCAGCAAAGAAGCACAGACCAAGCTGTATGTAGTAATAATTGATATAGTCAGGATCTACACGGTTTGCATCTTGTTTAGAAATAACCTAACATATCTTTTAGGAAAACTGTGTAGATCCAGATCAGACTACACAGATGTTCAGGTTGATCTGGATCTTCATTGGTTGCACATTGGATGTAAGCCGTATACATTGAGTGAAAGGTTAAGAACTATTTACATCTTGTGTCATATTTGCTATCATTCAGACCATGAACAGGTTACATATCCAAACAGTCTTATCACAGATTGCACTGTTTGGTCCTTAGTCAATTAATTTTTGCAAAACACCCCTTGAAACAATTAATGGATGGGCTAAAATTGAAGGACTGGACACGAATGAAGTTTGATAAGATTCGATTACTGTATAAGTACTAATATTGGCGGGGGTTTAATTTTGGCGATATTGGCGGTCAGGGTCAGTTGCGCCAATATAAAACACCGCCAATAAAAATCCCCATCAATTTAAAACACCGCAAATTTAATATCTGGAAGGTTGATAACTATGATACACTAATAGATATTTTGTCGCAGTTTCCTCCCTTGATGAAGAAAGATTGTTGCATGTTTCTAAATTATGTATATTCTTTAAAACCTGAAAAAAAAACTTAAACAACACGAAAGAGTACATGAATTAGTTATTTTTTTCTTTAGACATAGCCAAAAGGAGTGTTATTTGGTGCATGTCGTCCATTCCTTTCAGCGGCACTTGTTTTGAACTTGAAAAAAAACATTTAAGAGTTATAGATTTTGTACATGTAGTAAATAAGATCGAGATTTTTCAATATCACATAGAAACCCGCTTTAAAATAATTAAATAATAGTAAATCAAACAAGTAGGTAAAGTTATTATGCGTCAACAAAAGGAATATAATTGGAATATCAAACAAAGCGATCGAGTACTGTATTAGGTAGCTGCTATAATGTTTTCACACTTAAAACTTAACAATAGAATAACTGCGACGTTTACCTTTCACTTCCATTGTCCAATGTTCGCCATTTTTCATCAAGGGTTTTATTTTGGCGGTCTGGCTTGTTAGCGCCAATAAATGACCCCGCCAATATAAAACACTTTAAATTTCGCCAAAATTTGACACTGCCAATATTAAGCGCTATACAGTAATTACATCTCTGATGGATTTTAAACAAATACAAAAAAGCTATAATTTCGGTACAAGGAACAGTGGTGATTTAAACAGACTTGGTAATATTAAGAGGTTTTTAATAATATGAACTACATTTCTAACAGCAACAAATACTGTCAAGAAAATTTTCAACCAGGGCCCATGATCATAAAACTGTGCCCAAGATCATAAAACTAAATCTGGAGATCAGTCTCAAATCTCAAGCATCTGATTGGCTGAAATGGCGACCAGTCGCCATTTCAGCCAATCAGATCCTTGAGATTTGAGACTGATCTCAAAACTTAGTTTTATGATCCTGGGCCCTGAGTTTGGAGAACAGTTTCAAATCTTATGCTTGAGATCTGAGACTGGTCTACTGATTTAGTTTATGATCTTGGACACAGCCTGCTAAGTCTAAAGAGTTGTCTAACTTAAGAAGACCTTACTGGAAGTTTTGTGGAGGGAAACCTGGGAAGTAAGTTCTCATCTGCATCCCTGGTAGGCCTGGAGAAGCATGGTCAGCCCCTAAGGGCAGGTTGAAGTTCTGACCTGCAACAAACATCACACAATTATGTGATTTTAAGTATTGGTTCCAACTTAAAAAACATTTTGCCCCATTAAGATTTATCAAAGTTAATCATCATTACCACGTGTTGAATGATGTCGATGCTGCAACACTCCTAATAATTTAAAAAGTTATTTATTTATTTATTTATTATGGGGGGGGGGGGAAGGAAACAATGGGTTTTGTTTTGTTCTGGGGTTGATGACGTGTAGCCCAACTATTTGTGCGCAACAAGGGCTTTTCTATATATACGATGATCGCCCTTACCCAGTTACTCTTCAAATCAATGCGGAAAATTTTTCTTCTTTGTCTATATGCCAGCGATCAGAATTTGAGTTGCAACTTTGGCGGCTCCATAAAGCATCTTAAACAATATGTATCTTTAAAAAATTTACATACCTGAAAAGCCACATTCAAGTAGAATCAATACATGTATATGTAATCCTTTATAAATAACGGTTTCGTTTTTTATGCAAAACTATTTTAAACTTCCACCCATGTCAACAAATTTTGATTACGCCGCTTAAAGTTTACCTAACTCATGTTTATCGATACACTTCACCTTACCAGCTTGAAATATGTACTGCGGAAATTCTTGCTACGGTCAATACAAAGCAACTTGTGGATCAAGGTTTGATGAATAAAGAAAGTATAACTATCTGCAAATATAATTAACAAGGTAATATACACAATATTATTCAAGATGCGATTGAAACTTAATATAGCGAGGCGGGTATTTAAACAGATGAAAAATCTTTGACAACCATCGAACATGACAAATAAGAAAATAAGAGTATGTTATGAGTTTTTCTCCACATACAGC
This sequence comes from Corbicula japonica, assembly GCA_038501625.1. NCBI lineage: Eukaryota > Metazoa > Mollusca > Bivalvia > Venerida > Cyrenidae > Corbicula > Corbicula japonica. The sequence continues at coordinate 138,092 of JAZAYU010000220.1, forward strand.
CTCCCGCATGGTAAAACTATGTTTGAATAAAAAGCAACGTTTTCATTGGTTATCTGGTTTTCGTATTAAAATGTAAACGGCATAATTATAATGTCGTAGAATTAACAAGTTATTTTGTGGAATGTTCATCATTTTATTGTTACTTTTATCATTATTTCTGTTTTATAACAACATTTGAACATATGAGTGTTGAAATTTTCATGTGGGAGTGAAAAATAACAGAATTTAAATCGGGTCGATTTCCACCCAAGTTTTGATCCTAACTGCTTGAGACGTAAAGGACAGAAATCTATAAAAAGTCAGTATGATAATGGGTCTGTGCTTGCTGTCGAATTATTGAGACTAGATGAAATGTAACTAATGTCTATATACAGGTTTCATCACATGGGTCAACAGTGTAGATCCAGATCACATCTGTGCTATCTGATAAGAATCCACACTTTTTTACTTTTGCATTCATTAAGTTAATTCTAATCAAGGAGCAAGTGCAAATCATGATCAGACAGCACAGATGTGCTACATTGTTCACACAAGTGAAAGATATATTTTAGGGGGAAACGATGTTTTTTGTACGAAGCACAATGATTCAAATATTATTTTTCCAGGATAAATGAAGTGTAACTACTGCCTAAAATGCATATAAATTGAACTTTAATTAACCCTTTACATGTTTTATCACTTGGGTAACAGTATAGATCTGGATCACATTAGTGCCATCTGATCAGGAACTACACTTTTTGCTATTAGATAAATTAGGCTATTTCTGATCAAGAAGTGAACAGTGCAAATCCTGATCAGACAGCACAGATGTTCCAGCTGATCTAGATCCACATTGTTTGCAGACTTAATAAAACTGGTATATATGGAGTTAATAGTTACAATGAGAATCCAAAGGTATAATACTCTCAAACCAAGATTTTTCACAGCAATAAACAGACCACAACTACTGGGTACAAGAGCTGTCATTACCTGCTGACATTTGTGAGGGTTTTAATCCTAACAGAGGTTCTGACTCAGAGCGCAGTGCTGGGTGGATGACTGTAGGAACTGAGTGACTGTTAGGTTGACGGACTGATCCCTCCTCCCCATGACCTTCACCTTGCATCACACCCATGTCATCAACTATCTTACTGTAAACTGACTGTAAGAACACACAAGCAAATATTTACAAAGCTTAGGTATCATGTCCAGCAATCCAGGTTTGTTAGAATGTAATATTGTCTTCAGGTTTTATAATCAAAATACTTATTCTTCAGCTACATTCCAATTGTTGCGGCAACTAAAGCTTTATATCTGACATTATCATGCAACTTGCTTCCCTGCAAATTTTTTCTTAACAATAAATGGTTACAAATCAACTTGTTACCATGTTGCCTTCCAAACATTGTCAAGAATTTCACAAATTGTCAAGAAAATCTCTACCAAGCAATAATTATTAAATATGATTTCTGGTGTAAGACCTGTAAATAGACTTCCCTATATAAACTATAGTAAACATGACATGTTTCAAAAGGCTGGCAATCATAGCTGGTACCATTTGAATAAGGGATAACTTACATGCTTTTAAAGCTATATGTTTCTACTGTCCATTTCCAGCAAGAAAAGTAGGGGTCATGTATCAATTAACAGAGATTTGACACCTTGAAACCGGTGGTCTGTTTTTTTCACTTCTGTGTGAACTTCAAAACTGTTTTACATATGCCGTCCTAAAACCAGGGCCTTTTTTCATATACTGCATTTCCAAACATAAATTTGCTATCGGTGTGTCAGTAAAAGCATCTCATTTACTTAACATGTTCTTTACAGGCCATACTAGCCATTTAATGCCCCCAAAAGGCAAAAAAATTGGGACTATTTAGTGTCAGCCATTGACTGACTAGCCCGAGTAGGAACATCCGCTGGACTATTTACAAGTAATTAGCCTTCTACATTCAAGATTCGTAACAGACATGTTCCCAATCTTACATTTAATAACTACAGATCATAAAATGTACCGATTGGTCTAACATTTTTGAGAAATTAGCTCCTTTGCAGTCAATTAAAGACATTATATAGTGGTACAATTAACATAAACCACAACTGAGACATTGAAGAATTCCACCCTCAACTGTGAATAGGCAGCTTTAATACCGTCATTGTTTGAATATAAGCCGCACTTTTTTCCCAGAATTTGGCGGTAAAAAGTTGGGGGTGCGTCTATTACACAGGTTTGGCTGCTTATACACTTCATTAAGCCATTTTCTTCTGTTCCATCAGGTTTAGGGGGCTGTGCAGCTTATACATGAGTGCGGCTTATATTCGAACAATGACGGTATATTCTTCCCTGTAAAGCAGAGAGGATGGATGAATGTTAAGCCGAGCTTACCAGCAGAGAGCACAGGGATTGCTTACTCGACCGATTGCAAGTCGCTGAGATTCTCAGTATCAGTTCTTTTTGTATCAGCTGATTTCACTTCCTGTGCAGAGTTTGCCTCCTCTTCTTCTAGCAAGTTCAATCCTATATAATATTTTATAAAAAAAAGAATACAAAACCGGCACGTCATGTTTTACCTGTCACACAATGACTTAATTTATTTCATGGGATATAATTTTAGTGCAGCTGCAGAAAAATTTGCTTAAATTTGATATATGATGTATTCATAAAGATAAATAATTCATGCTAAAATTTTCACAAAAGTTATTCACAGCACTAAACCAACAAAAATAAAACCTGAAAAATAACTGATAGTATTACATTAACAAATATACAGCAACAAAGTTTTCATTTGCAATATGTTTTGCATTCATCCCTTTCCTCCATATATACACCTCTATGGCTAGGCAAACAGTGTAGATCCAGATCAGCCAGCACATCTGTGCCATTTGATAAGGATCTGCAGTTTGCTTTTCATATTTATTAGGTTATTTCTGACCAAATAGAAAATGCACAAGCATAAAAATATGTTTATATGGAAGAATGGATTTACTGGGCAAGACATTAAACAGAATAAGATACCGGACTCTCTTGCATGTTAATTGGTCAGTTTGGAGACTTGTCTCAATTTCAACCAATCACCTGCATTTGATTAGAGATCTGTAAAGTCTCAGATTTAGCTATTGTCTTGATGACAGAACTTGACTTACTATGCTTTAATCCATTTTTTCATAACCTTAACGTTTATAATGTTTATAGCGTTGATAAACAATGAAAGTGAGATTGTACCCTATATAATTTGTCCAATAAAACAGAAGGCTATTTAAATATTTGTTCCAATCAAGCAGCAGTCAATCAGTGATATATATAGTACAAATTTCAATTTCAATAAGATTTTTACCCAGTGATCAACCCTGTAACCATCTGATACACTGCAGCACTTCACAAGACAGGGATCATGTTTTCTGTCATGCAATGAGTGTTAGAACTGCTGCTCCAATCATAAGATATTGTATTTTACTTCCAAATAATGTTTTGCTGCCAATCAAATTGTTGTCACTCTGGGTTCATTCCCCTTGCGGATGTTGAAACAATAACAAAAGGTTTGGCTTAAAGTAAAGCAACAAGAAGGCTTCATAAACTATGAACAACGTTCTGTCAATTATATTTTCCTGCGCTACTACTAACCCTAAATATCAGTCGCCACACATCAGACAGTGGATTAAATTAAGGCCCCTGCTTCATAAGAAAATTCTTATCATAAGGATGGCGAAAGATGCAATCTGGCCTATTGAAAAGCATTTTTCTGGTCTGTTGTGAGAATGGATGTTTACAGAATTGTTTTTATGTTCTCTTTTTCAATTTTTCATTATTGTATGTACACTTATTCTGTTTTCATTTTTGAAGGCTATCACCATCAATCTGCTGAAAATGTGCCGATGTACAATAAAATTTAAAAGTTTAAATAAAACTCTTATTTACCAGATTCAATATCACTATGCTTCCGCATCCCTCTAGCTCAGTTTCTATCATCTTAATAAAATCTGTCAAAATCTGTCATATCCTCGGGGATCTGGAAATATCCAAGTTCAGGTGAACCTCCCATACCATCGTCCAGGTAGTCCTTTACACCAGAGGCTTTACAGACTATAATATCAACTGATGTAGGTTTAGGCATTTCTGCGAGCTGCTTTCAGACTGAACATAATATCTGGATGGAACTTTCATCTTTGAAGGAAATTTCAGAGAATATTTTTGACATTTCTTGTTGGAGTTTGTCTTTATCTGCATCCAGAGAATTAAGGCTGCTCTTCGTTAGGAAATCACAGACAAAGAACGCTTCCTGAAAGCATAATAAAAACAACTGTAACAATTTGATACAAAATTAAATCAACAGTGAACTGGCACTTACCTGATTAATAATGGTCTCTGGTTCGACATGAAGTCCAACCAGGCCTTGTGATCATCTCTACTAGGCAGCCAGAGATATAAACCAGCCAACTGATTTACTGGGTTTTGTGAATTTTCAGTGAATCTTAAAGACATTCGCAGAAGGAATTCTGTGAGGATATTATTTATACATGTATGTGGCAGGCAAACAATTTATTGATGTAGTACTGTAGGCGTTTTAAAAATTTCAAACTTGGTCTTCTGCCAATCCTTAAGCTCTAACTGACCTTCTTGGTCTTCTGGCCAATTTTCGCTCTGCAGAAAAATTTATCATGAAAGGGCAGAGTAGACCAGTATTTATCTCTAAATAACAGAATAATTTGTATAATCAGATGCCATAATTTAAACCATGTCTCCATATAGGCTATACACATGTGTACGACCAGGTGCCAAGGTTATAAAACTGAGTTTGGAAACCAGTCTAAAATCTCAAGCATCTGATTGGCTGAAATGGCGACCAGTCCCCATTTCAGCCAATCAGATGCTTGAGATTTGAGACTGGTTTCCATGCTCAGTTTTCTAACCTTAGGCACTGTGTAGATCCTGATCAATCCTCCTCTCCATTTTTAGGTGATTCAAGCTTTCTAGCACATAATATCCTGACGATATACAGTGAAACCCCTCTATTACGGACACCTAAGGGACTGAGGAAAAGTGTCCTTAATAGCGGGGTGTCCTTAATTGTGGGTTTGAATCACCGGCCACTGTCCGTTACATTTTCGGTTCGACATCATCAATCTGTCGTTGATTTAACAGCCTTATTGGTGTTAATTGGCGTTTTGATCTAGTTTAATGCAATAAATGAGACAAAATAGGTAAATTTTCTAATTTTAATTTTACAAATGTTGTACAAATGCAAAACTATAAATTACTTATTCTTATTTTATACATGCTCTACAATATAAACAGTAAATAAAACACTGGTGAGTTTGTTTTTTTTATCCAAATCATATTATCATAGCTTCAAAGTTCTTGAGAGTTCGCACTGACACAGAAGTACATCCTAAATGTTTTTTTAAATTTAACAATCTAAACCTGCCAATTATAGTCCAATTAACTAAAAGATACAAACATGTTAAACTGCTAATTGACATTACAACTAACTTTGATTAGGTACCCCAGTCAATTGTGTAAATCACAGTTTGACAGGTCTGTTTTGATTGCAATTGTAAATTTTACCAATGACTGAAAATGAGTCCAATCAATAATACTTAAAGCAGTCGTATGTCGCAAACCGATGTCGTAAACTGATGTCGTAAAACGGTCAGAAAGTGGAACGTTACCAGATTCAATTGTCCGTAATAGCGGGTCTGAAATATGCATTAAAATTAATTTTGTACTGCATCCATTGCCTGTAATACCGGAAAAGCGGGGTGCCCGTATTATCGAGTTATTTACTAGATACAAAAAGAAGGGAAAATGTCCGTTCTTTAAAAAATCGTCCGTAATACAGGGGTGCCCGTAATTTTGAGTGTCCGTAATGAGGGGTTTTACTGTATTGATGTTTGGTTCCAAATTCTTTGTCAAGAAAATTTTTAATATTTACGGAATTCTGAATATACTACCAATATCATCATCCTGATCTGAGCCAGTGGAAATAGTCGCTGAAGAGCAGGTGTAGTGGACTCTTGTAAACCCTGAGAATACTGCTGCACCATCTTCAATCCTTCTCGTATTCTCTTCATTGATTTCCTTCCAGCTGTCAGGTTTCTTGCTCCAACACTTAATCTTTGGAGCCTCCAACATATTCTTTGCAGTCAGTTGCTTTGCATGTTGGGTAATATATATACTTTGTCAAATAAATAGTTCTTGGGAGGTTAAGGCTCCTTATCGATAAGCCAAAACCTGAAAAACATATTTTGTCAAACATATATTTTTATCCAATTTATTCTGACATTTTGCATAATCATGTACAAAGGACAAACTCAGCCTGTATAGGCAGCGAAGAAATTTATCATTTCCAGGGATAAACAACATAATCTAGAAGTTTATAAATTTTGCTAGCAACATTAATTTGAGGATTTTGGAAAGACCAAGGGAAAATTACTGGCTTACAATATCTTTTTTTGGAATCTGGGATATAAAGAAATCCATGAAAATTTAAACCTTGATTCCAAGTATTCAGGTGACATGTATGTATAACCCTTTCCTGTACAGATCCACCTTTATCCGTGCTGTCAGATCAGGATCTAAACTGTTTGTTTTTTTATTCATTAGGTTATTTCTGACCAAAATGCGACCAGTGCAGATCCTGATCAGACGGCACGGATCTGCCAGCTGATCTGGATCTACACTGGTCGCACATGCGAAAAAAGGCATATTTATCCAGGAAAGGGTTAACTTACAAGGCCCTGTTTGTCCAGTCCTAAGTCAGCAGAAGCAGCATTAGTAGCCATGTTCAGCGGCTCTCTCAGCATCATCCTTGGAGTATACGCCATCACTATCACAATGTTACCACCTAACAACAGAAATAAATGTAAGCAACTCTTGTGATAAATATAACCAAATTATCACAAATTCAGTTTAATATGTAGCCTCTAAATTCACAAAACCAAGAGTGAAAACCAGTCTCGGGTCTCAGCAATCTGATTGGTAAAAATTGAGAACTGTCTCAGACCTAACGAATTGAACAGTTGAAATCTAAAGCCCCTGTTTTTTTTCAATGAAAACCTCTGACTAACTGACTGGTCATCAATCATTGTTATGATCTTGCAACCTGGTTTACAAGAATGCACTGACCTATAGCACTGGACACACTGCATGATGAGGTCATCTTCCATGTACTTGATCCTGCACACTGGACATGAGATCTTGCTATGACATGGTCCACAGTTAGTGTAGTTCCTCTGCCATTGACAACCAAACCCGTCGACTTTGTACCACACAAGTGTACCACACACATAACACACCTGTAAAACAAACATGTTGCCATATATCTCACACCTTGAATGCATATAACATTTATGTAGTAATAACTTATATGTCTTTATATAAGTCCAACTGGTTTGAAACTCAATGTTTTTCTGCATTTGCCATATACCGTAAAAGTGGTTATTTCTGCAGGCTCAAAATTCTGCGGTTTTAATAAAATTCATGGATGTTTTTATTTTGCATACAATATTTCTTTGGAATCATGTTCTTTAATAATCGGACTAAAATTTTGCGGTATTGGTAAAAATTGCTATACAAACATATAAAATAAAGTAAAAACTAATACACTGTACATTTATTACATTTGAGTTACTAATTGCCTGTCAATTGAAATGTTCACATAATCGTACAAAAAACAAAACATACCAGGATAGTAAACACGGTTTAGAATTTTATAAATGTTTCTTAATGCTTTCATAAACAATAGAATGTTTGACTTAGGTGCAAACAATAATTATGTGTAACAATTGGAAAAGATGCGGATATTCAATCATTATCCAAATTGAAAAATATTTTCCTGCAGTCTACCTGTGTTTTAGTACTGGTAATATAATGACATGGTTTGGACAGCAGACTTCCCCAAAAGTTGAAAAAAAGTGTCAGACATGTGGTCAGACAAGATGTGAAATTCTGTTAAACATTAAATAAGCAAAACACAGTATTAAGGGTGTTTTTTTTTTCAGTGGTATGAATTGTCATGATGACGAATACATAAAATATTTCATTCATATATCTTACTCATTTCCCTCAGAACAGTCTCGAACCAAAACAGCGAATAAAATTGTAATTTAGCCACTAAAATTGGAATATGCAGATCAAATTTTTGCCCGACACTCGGTCGTACAACATTGGAAATCATATCTGACCAGTCCAAATTTTACCAGACAGGTCCGACGGTCCGGCGACTTTCAGGAAGACTGCAGAGTTAAACCAAATTAACTTATCTTTAAGAGAACATGTAAATGCTAGAGTATCAAAACTCAATAAAATCAAAAACATCGTTATTCAAATATCGTGTTAAAAAACATGTACAAAATGTAGAACGCACACTGTGACCGATATAAAGTTAACTGCGGGATTAATATTCTGCAGATTTTAAGTTTGCAGTCATTTTTTTAACCGCAGAAATAAAGTCACAGCAAAAATTTCCACTTATACGGTATGTCTCAGTTGTATAAATAAACTTGCTAAATCTCAAAGGAGGTTGTCTTACAGCACAACCATCACCCCTTAAAATATTGATCCATACAGTATCACTTTCATTGTAATGTTTTTAAGTTTGTTTAACCAATACTAAGATGAAGCCTTTGTCAACTATCAAATAATAACTACTGATAGTATGCAGTGTACTGTATTACTTTAAGAGGCATGGCTACAGTAAAAGCTGCTCACAATTTATGGGACAGTGCACAATGTTTTGACATGAGACATTGATGTGCATTAGGTTTGGGCAATATACCCTGGTACACCGGTTATTGTGGTAAATTTCCTGGCGATACACTATTGCAATATTTTTTTAAAAAACCATTTTTTTGTTATATTACATTAAAAATACTTACAGCGATGCAATTCAAACATAAACAAGCAGTACTTTGTAAGATTCCTTGCAGTATTTTCATTTTATCATTTTTAAGAATCATCAAAATCAAATGTTTTTACAATTTTATCAATCTGGTCCATTTCCTGTAGATATGCAGACTGGTTAACATTGATTATTGAAAGTCACAATTGACATCCAATAAAATCGACCTAGCACAATGTTTTTACATGTTATTTTATCAGTAATAGATAAATGCAAAATATTGCAATAATTAAGTAAAATATCGCAATATATTGCAATATCATTTGTCCTGCCAATACTGATCCCTAATGTGCATGCATATTTTGCCAAGAGTTGCAGTGACAAAGAGTGCCTTCTGTCACTTTGTCATCAATTTAGCTGTTCCATATGCTATTTTAAAAAGTCGTAACATCACAAATTCTTCAGATTATTTCAGTATTCTGACAGTATTTTTACATTAATACAACAACTGATGTGATATTTGATGGTTTTCATCTGGGTATTAAAAAACGTTTGGATTGTTTATAGTATTTCGGGCATTCCACAATTTAAACAACCCAATTATTTTCCATACATAAATGAAAACCATTAAATTTTAATTTAATCCTTAACTGATACTATGGATACAGCTTACATCCCATGTGATGACCTGTAGATCTAAATCAGATCTCTAGCTGATTTTAGATAATCCAGTTTCTGACAAGAAATGAACAGCACAGATTATGATGAGACTGTACCAATCAGAAAGCTGATCTGGATTTACACTGATCGCTTATGTGACTAAAGGCATATCCATGAGACAAAGGTTGCAAAGCAAAGACAGCTTGTGTCTAGTTTCTTAACCCTTTACTCCATATTCCTTTTAGCATGTGTGTGACCAGTGTAGATTCAGACCAGCCGGCACATCGCTGCTGTCTAATCTGCATCTACACTGGCCTGAAGGTTATAAAGCTGAGATTGTAAACCAGTCTCAAATCTCAAGCATCTGATTGGCTGAAATGGCGACTGGTCGCCATTTCAGCCAATCAGATGCTTGAGATTTGAGACTGGTTTCCATGCTCAGTTTTATAACCCTGGGCACAGGTCACATCATGGTCATAAATAACCTAATGAATCTAAAAGCTTTGGATCTACACTTTTTGCCCATGAAATAAAGGCATATCTGTGGTGTAAAGGGTTAATATAGAAATTAGCTTGTATTATACCATTTGCATTTCCAAGTTCCTTGGGAACATGGTATAGAGGTGGGTCCAAGCAGTATGTGTGGTGGCTAAATTCAAATTCATCACACAGGAGTAGTTCACCGTCATCATGTGGTCGACCACACCCCTCACAAACTGTCCAAACAAGGCCGACCTTTCTGTAACACAACCTTCGTCATCTGCAAAGTAAATCATTACATTATTTAGAAATTAAAGTACACAAAAAAGCAAACTTGTCTTTTAAATCTTTCCTCCATAGACACATTATTGCCTGGGTGAACAATGTAGATCCAGATCAGCCGGCTCATCAGAATCTACACTGTTCGCTTTTTGATTTGTTACATTATTTCTGACCAAAATGCGACCAGTGCAGATCCAGATCAGATGGCAGTGATGTGCCGGCTGATATGGATCTAAATTGGCCCCACATGCATAAAAATGCTTATATATGGAGGAAAGGGTTCAATCTTGGCAACAGACAATCCAAAGAACTCCTCTTCAATGAAAACATTTTCTATGAATTCAAGCAAAAAGGCAGTAAAGAAACCATCAAAGTATAAACTAGCCAATTAAAACATATCTTAAACAGAAACTTTTCATAAACCAATCTATGATAACTTCTCCACTGGACAAACCCATATGCGCTTATGCCATCCAAAAAGAACAAGAAAGAAAAAGATGTTACCCGTAACCTATCTTGATATTGACAAAGAACGGGTGATAGCACTGGCCACAATGAGTACATGCAATCATCCTGCTCTCATTACTTTAACCAAAACTTCCACAACTCTTAAAGATTTCCTACAAATAGACAAATATATACATTGCTACTATATATTAATACAAATTTTGACTTCAGTAAGATTTTGGCTTGCAGCCAAACCATCAAACATGATGTGCAGCGACTGATATTTTCGTTGAGAAGTAGTGCGGAAAAGTATAATTGTAGTGCAGAAAAGTACAATTGACAGACCATTGTTCATTGATAATCTCGCCTTTAAGCCACACCTTTTGTTATTATTTCAACATCTGCAAGGGGAATGAAGCCACAGCGACAAAAATTTGATTGACACAAAACCTAATAATGAAATCTGGAAGTAAAATACAGTGTCTTTTGATTGGAGCGACAGTTCTAACAGTCGTCGCAGGACAAAAAACATGGTCAACAACTTGTGAAGTGCTGCAGTGCAACAGGTGTTTATAGAAGTTGCTTGCTAGGTCAAAAATTTAATTGAAATAAAAAATTGTAGTATCATCCTAGCATGGCTTCAGGACTATAGTTAACCGTTTACTTAACTCCATATATATGCATTTATACGCATGTGTGAAAATGGAGATCCAGATCAGTCCTGAGCCAGCACATCCAGATTGATCAGCATCTGCACTATATGCTAATTGGTCAAAAATAACCAAATAAATAACAAGAGCCATGTTACACATGGTCAATCCCCCCGCCGGAAAAAAGTTACCTGAAGGTTGTTCTTTCGTATATTATACCTGAAGAGGAAATCCTTTTAAGTTTTGGAGTTAAGCTTCGGACAAAATTTATCAAGTAATTCTGATAAAGTGGAATAACTCTAAAAATAGGCAAGGTAGAGTTATTGTTCTTGCACACTGCACTACCTACCAATGTGCTCTGTCAGTTTATGAAGTTTTAATAAAATCCCTCAACAACGAGGAAAAACTCTAAAAAAGGCAAGGTAGAGTTTTTGGACTTGCACAATGTACTACCTACCAATGTGCTCTGTCAGTGTAAAAAGTTTGAATAAAATCCCTCAAGTAGTTTTTGATTTATGCTCTGGAAAAAATGTATCAAGTAAATATGATAATGGGGGATAACTCTAAAAATAGGCAAGGTAGAGTTATGGTTCTTGCACACTGCACTACCTACCAATGTGCTCTGTCAGTGTATGAAGTTTGAATAAAATCCCTCCAGTAGTTTTGGAGTTTTGCTCCGGACAAAATTTATCCAGTAAATATGATAAAGGGGAATAACTCTAAAAATAGGCAAGGTAGAGTTATGGTTCTTGCATACTGCACTACCTACCAATGTGCTCTGTCAGTGTATGAAGTTTGAATAAAATCCCTCCAGTAGTTTTGGAGTTATGGTTGGGACAAAATTTATCAAGTAAATATGATAAAGGGGAATAACTCTTAAAATAGGCATGGTAGAGTTATGGTTCTTGCACACTGCACTACCTACCAATGTGCTCTGTCAGTGTATGAAGTTTGAATAAAATCCCTCCAGTAGTTTTGGAGTTATGGTTGGGACAAAATTTATCAAGTAAATATGATAAAGGGGAATAACTCTAAAAATAGGCAAGGTAGAGTTACTGTTCTTGCACTTTGCACTACCTACCAATGTGCTCTGTCAGTGTATGAAGTTTGAATAAAATCCCTCCAGTAGTTTTGGAGTTATGCTCCGGACAAAATTTATGAAGTAAATATGATAAAGGGGAATAACTCTAAAAATAGGCAAGGTAGAGTTATTGCACTTGCACACTGCACTACCTACCAATGTGCTCTGTCAGTGTATGAAGTTTGAATAAAATCCCTCCAGTATATCTGGAGTTATGCTCCGGACAAAATTTATCAAGTAAATATGATAAAGGGGAATAACTCTAAAAATAGGCAAGGTAGAGTTATGGTTCTTGCACACTGCACTACCTACCAATGTGCTCTGTCAGTGTATGAAGTTTGAATAAAATCCCTCCAGTAGTTTTGGAGTTTTGCTCCAGACAAAATTTATCCAGTAAATATGATAAAGGGGAATAACTCTAAAAATAGGCAAGGTAGAGTTATGGTTCTTGCACACTGCACTACCTACCAATGTGCTCTGTCAGTGTATGAAGTTTGAATAAAATCCCTCCAGTAGTTTTGGACTTATGCTCCGGACAAAATTGTTTCGTACGGACGCACGGACGAAGGGCATTACTAATATCCCCCACGCCTTTGGCGGGGGGATAAAAAAAGTGAACAGTGCAGATCCAGATCAGATAGCATGGAATATAAATGATGAAAAAGGAACTACCAAAGCCAATGAACATCACAAATATCAAATATAGCAGGCTCGTTTTGATTCAGCCTTATAATGAGCAATAATGCATATTACTGTCCAGGCTGTCTAGCCCCAGGTTGACTCAATATTTACATAAAATCTACTCAACGGCCTTCGAAGATGGTAAATGATGACAGCACTGATTGAATGTACCGGGAGATTTTTTACAGCAGCCACATGGCACAAACGACGCTACTGTGATTTTATGTTAAAGCTCATTAGTTTGCCTTACTCTTTTGCTGGTCTATGTTGCTGTTAATTAGAGTAACACACCCTGGTACCGGCTCTCCCGAGTACAGGTGGCAACCCCACATACAGCTCAAGGTAAAGAAAATTATACGAGAGGTGGTGTAAGTATTTCATTTGTATCTCCAGAAATTCAAAACCTTTGAAAAAATTATTTATTTACCAGGGCGCTTATATGTTTCATTTTTTCTAAGGTTTTGATTTCCAGAAAATGCAACAAACAGCGAGATGTGCTGAATGTCAAAACCTGGAAAGGCAACAAACATGCAAGACTCTGTTTTTGTGTTTAATGAAAAGTATACCCTTACTCGATATTTTCAACACATCTCAATTACCGATGTAAATTAGTTATATAGTCTTGCATTTCCATATATATAATAGCTTTGACATTGATATGCCGAACTTTGTCATTTCTTGTTAAATATTACATTGATATATTTTCACCAAAATACAGAAATAATGAACTAACATTAAACTGCAGTACATCGCTAATACAGCATTCCAGGCTACAAGGTAAATAATCAGGCATGAAAATTACAATTCAGGTCAGCAAAAACTAAATTTTATTGGCAATACTGAGTAAAACTTCAAACTGTGATATAAGCTAAACATTTCATTTTCATTTTTTTAAGGAGGTTCACTAGGACACTCATATATGATAAAAAGATTTAAGTCAAGGTGATTTCAAAACTACACATAATTTGGTGTTCCCTGGAACACATGTCTCACCTAAATTGCACTTGAAATGGGCATAACTAAACAAACAGTCAAACAAGAGTTATCATTCTTGTTGTCACTTATGGCTGCCTGCTGGTAAAGCAAAGGTGGTTCTATTAATATCAATGTGAACAAATCATGTTAATGTACGATTTTGTTAATGGGTGTTCGTGATTACTGTACCCTTCAGTCACTGTCAGTTGGAACGGCAAATTCTATACTGGTCATCTATGGGTTCGCGTTACTTAACAGTTATCACAATGAAGTAAAGACGAAAAGAAACTTACCTGTTAAATTTTGATTTATTTCTCCTATTCCAACCTTTTCCTGTTATTTAATTCTTAAAATGACCATGGAATATCCAAAAACAATAGAATGCATCCATATGATTGTCATTGGTGTCCGCCATGTTGTCCTGATTACGTCATCATTCGTTTCGCGGTATGTGAAAATTCTTGGAATAAATCGAACACTCGTAGGTTTAGAACACTAAATATTAATCAGATAACAAGTCATTTAAAGTGTGATAGGTGAACATGTCAAAACTTTAACTGTTAACTTAATTTTAACAAATAACACCTGTTAATCACACTGACTGTAAAAAATTATTTTGTTTCATGGTCACAGTACTTTCATTCCATATTTAATATTTAGTGGTTGGTTACCTATCTGATTTAAAATTTAGTGGTCGGTTACCTACCTGATTTAAAATTTAGTGGTCGGTTACCTAACTACAATATAAACACTTCCGGGGCTATGGGCGGGGCAGACGAACTTGTAAACAAAGCAAAATAGGACAGAAGTAAGGGCTGAAGGTGAGTTTTTTTGCTTCATTTAAAAAACACTATATTTGATGTATACGAACAAATACTCACCAAGAAACTGCTCATAACTGTTGAAAAAACGTTTTTTCGTCAAACCACAAATATAGGTCAGCAACGTGACAGCGTAAACAATCGGTAGAGGGCGCAACGCAAATACCGCGAGACGAACGATGACGCGACACCAATGATGACGAGTATAGAACCAAGAATTTTGACTGCGTAATGAACACTTGCTAGATCTCTGTATGCATCGTTTACATCCGTTACTGACAGCGTTTTTACCTCAAATCTCAGTGAACTGACACAAATATCATACCTAAAAAGGTTTAGCAAAATGCATCAGACAATAAAAACATGATCGCTTACAAAGCGGTGCCGTTTTATTTACACGTTATGGTAACAAATATAATTCTAATTTCGTACCAAATTCAGTTAGTACTTTTCCCGATTTATTTCCCGAACAGATATATTTAGACAGATTTTGTAAAAATCCCGGCGTATTCCACAGGTGTCCGTATAATTGTTGAAAAAATAAAATTCCAAGAAAGAAAAAAATGTTTTTTGATTGGAAGTGTCTCCTCGACCGGGCCCGGCCGAGGAGACCCAGAGTCTCCTCGACCGGCTGCCGGTCGAGGAGACTATACAGGTACTATTGTCTCCTCGACCGGTCAGAATTGATACTATAGTCGCCCGTCCAAGTCAATAATTGTGTTTAAACTTGAACATCGGACGCAATCGGGATTTCAATTATTTTTTTTGTTAAAATGTTTGTTTGTTTATCTTATGTAAAGGTGTTTTCACATGTGAAACAATAATAGCACCAATTGCTTGTCCTTTGATGATTCGACTATTCAAACTTGTTAACACTATCTCTTCTTAACTACGAAGAAGCACTTAGCAACACAAGCAACAAGAGCCATGTACAGTTTAATAAGAAATACTAATAGATTCGAATTACCAATTGATTTACAAATTGACCTGTTCAAGAAAACAATTAAACCTATTCTTCTTGTTGGTGCCGAAATCTGGGGTTTGGCAAAATCGATATTCTCGAAAGAGTACAATTACGATTCTTAAAATATATTCTCAAACTGAAACGTTCAACTCCAAATAGTATGGTTTACGGAGAAACCCGTTGCTATCCGTTGAGTATCGATGTCGAAAAAATAATTATTTCTTTTTGGTCTAGAATATGTATTTCTGATAATTTGCAATCAAGTAAATTATCAACTGTTATTTATCAATACGTGTACAATTTAGCTCGAGAATAACAATTTAAAATTACGCTTTCCTTGGATACATACTGTAAAATCTATTTTTAAAAACGTAACGTAAGGCGACTTTAAAACTGTCTTGAAAGGGAGTTAACTGCTCCGCTTATAAAAAGATTGTCAATACGAGTTAATTCGCTTATGTTTGGCAAAGGTAACGTCAGGCGATTTTTTAACTGTTTTTGAAAGGGAGTCAACTACTCCGCTGACAAAGCGATAGTCAATACGAGTTAATTCGCTTTGGATTTATTTTCAAATATCTCAACCATAGATAAAAAATATATATCTAACAGGCCGTTTGAAATCCCGCATAGCTCAGTTGGTTACGTCGTGGGAATTCAGGGCTATGCTTTGTCGCCGTCACGGTGCGGGTTCGCACCTAGATAGAGGCAATTTCATTTTAAATTCATTTTACACCCAAACACAAAAACGAAGCAACACAAACAACATGTGACATGACCACATGAGTTATATGATACTGACAACAATATACACTCTTCAGGTCTTTTTAAAGCACTTTCTAGCAGAATTTCATGTTAAGATATTTATGTGACCTTTGGGATAATTTACTGTTTTCAAGAAATGATCAATTATTTATTCGAAAAACCTAAATTATTTTCCTGAAAGTTTTCTTGAAACCTTATATTTAAGTGAAGGCAGTTAAAGCCATCATACTAACTAGCACACTTTCGAGTTAAAATATGTATCTGTGTTCATGAAATCCTCCATTATTTACCTAAAATACCAGATAATTCGCTTATGTGGCAAAGGTAACGTAAGGCGACTTTAAAACTGGTTTTGAAAGGGAGTCAAATGCTCCGCTTTCAAAACGATTGTCAATACGAGTTAATTCGCTTTGGATTTATTTTGAAATATCTCAACCATAGATAAAAAATATATATCTTTCAGGTTATCCGAAATCCCGCATAGCTCAGTTGGTTACGTCGTGGAAATACAGGGCTACGCGTTGTCGTCGTCACGGTACGGGTTCGCACCCAGTTAAGAACCATTTTCATTTTAAATACATTTACAGCCAAACACAAAAACGAAGCAACACATACAACAATTTGAAATGACCACATGAGTAATATGATACTGACAACAATATGCACTCTTAAGGTCTTTTTAAAGCACTTTCTAGCAGAATTTCATGTTAAGATATTTATGTGACCTTTGTGATATTTTACTGTTTTCAGGAAATGATCCATTATTTATTCGAACAACTTAAATTATTTTCCTGAAAGTTTTCTTGAAACCTTATATTAATGTGATGGCAGTTAAAGTCATCATACTAACTAGCACACTTTCGAATTAAAATATTTATCTGTGTTCATGAAATCCTCCATTCTTTACCTAAAATACCAGATAATTCGCTTATCTGGCAAAGGTAACGTAAGGCGACTTAAAACTGGTTTTGAAAGGGAGTTAACTGCTCCGCTTATAAAAACGATTGTCAATACGAGTTAATTCGCTTATTTTTGGCAAAGGTAACGTCAGGCGATTTTTAAACTTTTTTTTGAAAGGGAGTCAACTGCTCCGCTGACAAAACGATTGTCAATACGAGTAAATTCGCTTTGGATTTATTATCAAATATCTCAACCATAGATAAAAGATATATATCTCACAGGCCGTTTGAAATCCCGCATAGCTCAGTTGGTTACGTCCTGGGAATTTTTGGTTACACGTTGTCGCCGTCACGTTGCGGGTTCGCACCCAGGTAGAGGCATTTTTTTTTTAAATTCATTTTACACCCAAACACAAAACCGAAGCAACACAAACAACAATTGAAATGATCACATGAGTAATATGATACTGACAACAATGTGCTCTCCAAAGGTCTTTTTAAAGCACTTTCTAGCAGAATTTCATGTTAAGATATTTATGTGACCTTTGGGATAATTTACTGCTTTCAGGAAATGATCCATTATTTATTCGAAAAACCTAAATTATTTCCTGAAAGTTTTCTTGAAACCTTATATTTAAGAGAAGGCAGTTAAAGCCATCATATTAACTAGCACACTTTCGAGTTAAAATATGTATCTGTGTTCATGAAATCCTCCATTATTATAGTAGCGGAGTGATATACAAGACATTCCATCATTCATTCATAACTGCGTAAGGCACATTACTGATTCTACATTGGGGTGAAGGATGGAAATTTCCTACACGGGTGAGAACACCAGATGATCTGATCTGGTATGCAAGGAACATTGTATGATGGCTGATTCCAATAATTTACCTGTGAACAAATACCATCTGTGGATAAAGACCATATTATGGCCGATTCAAAAAACTAATTTACATGTGAATAAAGACCACCTGCCTCTGAAGATCACTTTTCAGTTTTCCCTGAGTGGCATTTGAAGACAGGTTTCACTGTATAGCTGTATTGGGAGAGACTTAGCAAAAAGTGCAGACAGCACTTAACAATTTCAATGTAAAAGGTAGGATACATGCCATATTTCTGGAAAACATTTTGGATGAATTTGTTTGGAATTCCAAGGAATTTTGACAACATTTCAGGGGATTTATTTGATGTTGTTAATAATGCAAAAACAAAAATAAACTAGATTTTTTTTGGTGAAAAACTCATGTCTCCCCCCAGTGCCCTATTGAAGAAAGGCCAAGGAAGAGATATCACCTTTTTGAAACGGAAGTCTGTGTCATTTATTATGGTATAAAGAACATGCACATATATATATATATATATATATATATATATATATATATATATATATATATATATATATATATATATATATATATATATATATATATATATATATATATATATATATATATATATATTCACTCTACGGGCCCCTGTGATGTTGAAATCTGGCCTACCTACCCCAAAATCAACAGGGTTCTTCAAGTCTATAACAGCAACCACTCTTAGAAGTTTGAAGGCTCTAGGTGAAATAGAACTCCAGTTATTGAGAGGAAACCATTTTCCCTCATCGGGCCCCTGTGACCTTGACCTTTGACCTACTGACCCCAAAATCAATAGGAGTCCTCTACTTAATAAGAACATCCATCATATGAAGTTTGAAGGCTCTGGGTAAAATAGAACTCCTGTTATTGAGCTGAACATAAAAGAAAGAAACAAACATTTTTACCACACTTTTAATTAATTTTCCCGACTGTTGCGTCCGATTTTCATGTTTAAACACAATTTATTATCAATTATTTATTCCGGAACCGGTCGAGGAGACAGTCCTACCTGTATATTCTCCTAGACCGGAACCGGCCGAGGAGACAGTCCTACCTGTATATTCTCCTAGACCGGAGCCGGTCGAGGAGACAGTCCGACGTGTATCGAGGAGACACTTAAAAAAAACGGGGATTCCGGAAGTCCCACTGAGGAGAATTGGTGGTAAAATAACAAACATTACGAGCGTCGTTTTCTCTGTAATATTACGCTTAATAAGTTTTAAATTTCGAGCTTTTGGTGAGACTTTTCCCCGTTAGATCTAACCCTATTGGGTTAAACCAAACAGCTGTAGCTTTGAGCCCTTCGTATAATTTGTTATGGGAGGCGCTGTCTGGGAACAGTGTGTTAGAGAACAGTATTTTACAGTCAAAAGCAGAGTATACAGCATTTAGAATGTGACTCACTGTCGCCAGCCTCTCAGCAAAGATGTTTAGGCTAGGACTTGATTTGATGTATGGAGAAAAGTTGTTCCAGTGTCACGTTTTAAATTAATATTGTACATTCGGTTTCAAGTATACTGGTCATCATTAGTGTCGCGTCATCGTTTGTCTCGCGGTATTTGTGTTGCGCCCTCTACCGATTGTTTACTTTGTCACGTTGCTGACCTATATTTGTGGTTTGACGAAAAAAAGTTTTTTCAACAGTTTTGAGCAGTTTCTTGGTGAGTATTCATTCGTATACATCAAATATAGTGTTTTTGTTAGAAATGAAGCATAAACACTCACCTTCAGCCTTATTTTTGTCCTATTTTGCTTTGTTTACAAGTTCGTCTGCGCTGCCCATGGCCCCGGAAGTGTTTATATGTAGTTAGGTAACCGACCACTAAATTTTAAATCAGATAGGTAACCAACCACTAAATATTAAATATGGAACGAAAGTTCTTTCAATTGCAAGCACTGTCCAGAGGAGTAATTTTTTACAGTCAGTGTGATTAACAGTTGTTATTTGTTAAAATTTAGTTAACAGTTAAAGTTTTGACATGTTCACCTATCACACTTTAAATGACTTGTTATCTGATTAAACATTTAGTGTTCTAAACCTATGAGTGTTCGATTTATTCCAAGAATTTTCACATACCGCGAAACTAATGATGACGTCATCAAGACAACATGGCTGACACCAATGACAATCATATGGATGCATTCTATTGTTTTTGGATATTCCATGGTCATTTTTTAGAATTAAATAACAGGAAAAGGTTGGAATAGGAGAAATAAATCAAAATTTAACAGGTTAGTTTCTTTTCGTCTTTACTTCATTGTGATAACTGTTAAAGGGGCAACAGGACTATATAAACCTCAAGATGGCGCTGGGGCAGGCTTTTCTATAATTTTATGCATGTTACACATCAAGGAGCCCTTTTTTTCAAAATTTGAAAAAACTACTGAACAAATTATTTTGAAAATTTTCACAAATGTACATTGTAAGCCTTTTAAACATTTCATCTAAAAATTTAAGTGAAATATTAATTATAAAGGTGACTCTCAGAAAAAGTTTAAACCTGTCAGACAGAAAATTTTGAATTTGAATTTCCCGGGAGGTGTGTCTAACTGATAAAACACTGTGTTTGTAAACACAAGCACATGCTAATGTTTACATTCAGCAGCAAGAAAGCATTAACAATAAGACTGAAGCTTAATCTCACAGAGAATAATGAAAATTTGGCTTTTTATCCTCTGTGCTCTATGTTGCCTAAATTATTTCATTTGCATCAGAAACTGCCATTTATAATAATGTTTCCTTTCAATATTATAAATAAATCAACACATAATAGTTTTCTATAAAGAATCTACAAAAGTTTAAGTGTCTCTCCTTTTTCAAAGATAGAACAATAGCCTGGTATCAGTAAACAAACCAGATTTCTGCTACTTCAAAGGTTACAACAGGATCGCAAATTAATTTTGTGACATTATTTTTTATGTTGTGATAATAGAAACATTCCTGGCTAAAGTTATGAATGAAATATTTAGTGGACTGCTTGTCTTGTACAACAAATAGGAAAATATGAATTTTAATTAAAGAACACAAAAACAAAAAAGAGAGGAATTAGTCCAAGATATAAAGAAATTCAAAGGAACCCTGAAAGGAAAAAAATTAGAAGTTCATAATCAGTGCAAAGGGAGTCTTCATTCTGGCGTCTGCTGTAATGCACTGACTCACTCTGTACAGGCTATTTTTACTACAGTTAATTATAACTGGCAGATAGCTTGTATGTAAAGCCACACCCCAAAATACTCGCTGCCGAGGCAGCGAATGTTGCCCCTTTAAGTAACGCGAACTAACAGATGACCAGTATAATTTATATCAAATTCTATTTATGAATTGTACATAGATCTACATGTTGCACACCTTCTACATTAACATCTAGATAGATACGTCAAACAGTCAGAAAAGACAAAGGTATAGTTTATCAACCAGTTCCAGTTATGAACCAGTTCCGGTTTTGACAGCACCCTGCCTTTTTTTCTCGGCACCATGCCCTTTTTAAATCCTGGATACAACACTAGGTTAACTTTTATATTTCCTATCTAATGTTAGAAATATTTTAGTACAATGCAACGAGTGGAAATACTCGTTTAGATGCAATACATAGCAATTCAACTGAACTTTTACTTTCGGTCAAGCGCCGCTTCAACAAAGACTATTGCTGAAGCTCGCGCTCACATCTGAAATTTTTCAACATGGAGATGTTAAGCAAGACATCCATCTCAAGAAACAAATTTTATTGGCCCAACAACGAAAAAAAGGTGATTTGCAATATGTGTTATATCAATCTATCATCACAAACAAGATCATTACGCATAAATATTTTCATTCTGTTTTTGTGACAGTTTTTGAGAAGCACGTGTTTGAACCAGTTCCGGATCAGTGATTTAGAATAAGTAACTAGTGTGAATTCCAGTTTTGGAATTCAATTTTAAAGGATAAACTGGGAACGGCTACAGACGAAAAGAGACACTTAAAGCTGGAAGATGCAGCGGGTTTACAAATTGGTACCTAATGTCTGAAGGTCTTTTGCACCCTACATCACAGATATCCTAAACAATGAATTGATGGTATAGTGTTATCAGAAGTTAATGACCCATTAATAATGGGTCACCAGTGTTTTAGTATAATTTGTTACGATAAACATATGAATTAACCAGAACTGGTTGACAAACTGTAATGCAAATAACAAGTTACCAAAGAAAGAAGTAACAGTAAATAGTTGTGTACAGTTACTTTTCAGCCATCTAGGCAAGACCAATCCAGCTTATGTGGCAGTGCCCAGGTTCAAGACCCTGCCTGCATAGTTCAAGCCCGTCAATTGGTGGTACTCCGTGACTGTATGAAAGTCCCCATTACTGTGGTATCATTTAATTTTGCTGGCACGAAATTTCGCGCAATCGCCGAAAAAGACTGTTTGGCGCAGATGTAAATTCGCACAAATCCAATTTTTCCAACAAGAAAATATTATTATTGATATTTTACAGACCCGTTATCAATACCTATTGTTTATTTGAACACGCAAGCTAATCATGTGTCAGTTGGCCCCCTGTCAATTACCACTTCCTTTGTTAGTCAATTATCAGACTGCTGTTTATTGGGCGCTGCTAATTGACACTGGACCCGTTTGATCCATTTATCTGGACCATTCATATCATAATTGGCATGTTAAAGTTTGTACCCATTTTATGGTCTAAAGAGTCAATTAATTGCGAAACAGTTACTAAAAAAAGTGTTGATAAATTAAAAATGAGATGACAATGATACTGTGTGACAAAACGTGACCTGACCTAAATGCATGGACTAAATTGTCGTTCAAGTTTTGAAGTATCACTAAACATATTCCAAATGAAATTTGAAAGTTATAACTAATTTTATTTTCTTTATTAACAAAATTATTCGATACTTCTAATTTATATCAAATTGCGGGTAACTATATATTCAGTGTAGGACCATTTTGACATAGCACGTTTCGAATACTTTTTGGTTAAATTTTAGCTAAGTTTAAAATTCGCGCACTGGCCCGAGCGCGAAATACGCGAAAATTAAGCCATCGCTAAATAAAATGATACCACAGTAAAAGGTCAGGTTTGACAGCTCATTCTTGAAGGATGCAAAAGAATGTGCCTCAGCAACAGATGCTGGCAGGTTGTTCCACAGAGGGATACATCAAGGAAGGAAGCTGAACTTCATGATGTCAGTAGATGTAGAATATGGTAGGAAATTGTGTGGCAACCTTGTTCTGGTTTTATTTGGGGTTAGATAATGTCTGGAATCTGTCACTACGAGGTGGTCAACAATTTCGTATGGCATGTTGAGTTGGAGCTATTGAGTCATTTGACAGTGAGCTTCCAGAGTTTCCCAATACAGATCATGTAGCATATCTATGACACTGCTGGTTTTATGGGACCTCTTTGTGGTGAAACGTGCTTGTCTTAGCTGTACCATTTCTACTTTGTATACAGTACATGCATATAAGATTTTTGTGATGGGGTTTCAAACTGGGCAGCAATATTCCAAGTTTGACCAAACAAGAGATATGTAGGCATTGGATTTAGTTTCCTTGCTTGTGTTTTTCAAGTTACGCTTTAGGAAGCATAGTATGTTGTTTGCTTTTTTGGTTATTTTGTCAATGTGTTGTTTCTAGGGATCGGTATTGCCAGAAAAAATGATATCGCAAAATATTTTACTTACATATTGCAATATATTGCAATTATTATTACTGATAAAATAACATGCAAACTCATTACATTAGGTCGGCATCATTGGATGTATGATTGCTTGACACTGACTAGCATGATATGCATTCATGTGCAACGCCAAATTAAAGGTGCCACCGCTGTACTTTTCACAAATCTTGCACAGTTTGTAAACTGCTGTGTTTCTTCAGGCCAAAATAACGCCACACGGGTGTCCTCGCCTTTATATTGTCAACAATTTCAAAGTCGCTCAAAATTTTTGTTATAATTCGCGCCTTTTTACACTGGATATTCAAAACATAAAATAGACTTTCAAATATTGTCTAGGTGCCGCATTAATTTCTTCAATTTAACATACTACAGCGCACGGGCGAAAATGTTTTTTATTTATCAACATGTCTGTGAAATTATAAATTAGCATTTCAAAGATATGATAGAAAATAGTTTGGGCAAGTCTTATTATAAACCAGTCTACTAATGTACGGAAAACAGATCGATTAACTTGTAAACAAATTTGATTGTGAGAACTGTTACAAAATACTGCTTGTTTATGTATAAATTGCATTGCCTTAGAAGTACGTTTCAAACAAATTAACAAATACCGGTATCTGAAAATCATATCGCGATATATTATTGTCGGCAAATACATGTATACTGCATTAACCGGTGTACCGCAGTATATCGCCCACCCCAAGTTGTTTCTATCCATGGTATGATTGTAAGTCCACACCTAGATATTTCAATGTTTGCTCTTCAGCCAGAGTTATACCTTTCAGGATATAGTTCGTATAGATTTCAGCCAATCAGATGCTTGAGATTTGAGACTGGTTTCCATGCTCAGTTTTATAACCTTGGGCACTGGACTTTTAATTTTGTTAACTTGTTTAATTTTTCTCCAAATAATTTCATATCAAGAAATCTAGACTGAACAGTCATTGTTTTTGTGTTTCAGCTGGCTGATGGTTTACAGTACTCGCCCACGTTGGTCAGCTGACAGAAATGTAGCTATATAAGTACAAGTGGATGAGACAGATCCGCTGTGTAAAGATCTCAAACACGTCATCTACTACAGATTTAATACAGTATGTTCTTCTGGGTTTCTTAAACATTACAGCTGTTATCTAATGGGCTACAGAGTAGATTGAGATCAGGGCTGAAGGTTATAAAAAAGTCACCATTTCAGCCAATCAGATGCTTGAGGTTTGAGACTGGTTTCCATGCTCAGTTTTATAACCTTGGGCACTGTCTGCACATAAGTGCCTAAGTGCCATCTGATCAGGATCTAGACGCATTGTTTTTACATTCATTATATTGCAGGTATACTCAATAGCATAAGTTATTAAAAGTTGTTTGCAGTAATAAGGTATTGGACAACTGACATAAATTTCTTTTATTTACGATTGTTTCAAAAATGATATTTACTCAAACCACAGTTCTTATTACCAGTCAGAATACATGTTTATCTGTCCTTATCAAATTATGACTATGAAATTAAAACCAACACCTTTACATTGCAGGGTCCAGTAGGTAAGGGTCCAGGGTGTGGTTTCTGGGCTCCAGGCTGAAGGGTGTGGCTATTTTTCACAAGAGGGATCACGCTCCTACTGGAAAGATGACTGGGAAATCTGTTGTCTCGTCAGTTTGAGGAGCATCACTCCAAGGGTGTGGCTAAAACAGTCACCAAGCAATGTGTGGAGTCTCAATTTGACTTGAAGTTAACCCTTTCCTCCATAGTGACACCTTTATTGCATGGGCAAACAGCTTAGATCCGAATCAGCCGGCATATCCGTGCAGTCTGATCAGGATCTAAACTGTTTGCTTTATGATTTGTTAGGTTAATTCTGACAAAAATGCGACCAGTGCAGATCCTGATCAGACAGCACGGATGTGCCATCTGATCTGGATCTACACTGGTCGCACATGCTTAAAAAGGAGTATATAAAGGAAAGGGTTAAGAGCAGCTGTAAGTTACTAAGTACCTAACGATTTTCCAAATACAAACAGTAAAAAACTCCCGTTAGTGCACCAAATTAACATCTAATGGTTCCAGTATGAATGACATAAACATAAATGATGTTAAGAACTTTTCACACCTGAAATGCAAATGGATTATATATTGACGTATTTTTATGTAAAATCTTTATCTTTGAAACTAATGTTTTTGGTATCATAGACATAGGTATGAAACGTTTTCACAAACACTTGTTTTGTATTTGTCAGATTATGCCTCTTTAAGTTTCTTCCAAGCATGGGCAATTGGCAAGTCACAGCACTAATTGTTGAAATAAGGTTTTTTAGTTATACTAAAACAAACTAAAAACACATATAGCATTAATTTTATACAATGGTGTGTACAATGTTGTGAATGTTGTAACTTACAGGTGATGCATGATATATTGGAAATGATGCCAGAAGGGATCAAGCAGAACAAAACGAGAACCATCCTACAACATCTCAGTGAGGCATGGCGCTGCTGGAAGACCAACATTCCCTGGCAGGTATACACTGTTTCTGTTAACTTTCTGTTGAGTAGTTAGATAGAAAGTTGGATCAGCTTTCTGTTAAGTTTAACCTGCTGTAAACTATATCAACTAGATCAGGGATTCTAAAATTTCAAAATCCCAATCGGACATTGGCGCCAAAATTGACATTTCGCTGACTTCCGGTTCGCACGAAAAGCGACTTCCGGTCCGCACAAACAGCGACTTCCGGTGCCCGCTTTCAGCGTATTTCACTCTCCCGACACGACCCCCAATCCATTTCTCTTTTCCGGCATATTTTCTCGTCGGCGATATCCTACAACCTCTGAACAGATTAATGGTTTTCGAGCTAAACAACTGAAAAATTCTTTGATCGATTTATAAGAGGGGCACGCGACTTTGAAGTTTACGGCGATCGGCGTCTTTGTTGTAATACACAAGCATTCCATGCATTTGTAACGTGACGTAATGGTTCAAAACAGTTATCTTCAGCAGTATTCATAGCGATTGAAGAGGATTATTTAGTTATTAAAAATGTTTTATCTCTCGGAATTTCAGGAGGCAAGTATTCGTTTTACGTTAATATACGTCGATCACTCTATGCTTTGTAACACTATATTACAGTTGTTTGAAATAGTATTCTTTTCCTTACCGGATGTAGTAATTTTTGAATCTACCAACTTACAAGAGTCTGCGTATGCAACTTTACTCAGAGTCGGAAATAAATGTTGATTACTTAGATTTTTGTAAATTTGAAATTTATTTGAATCATTATATGCGTACGTAAGCAAGCCAGTCACTCGAATTTTTTCACATTTAAGTATATATTCATTTGAGCCATTTCAAATTGTTGTGAAATGCTAACAGTTCAAGTAAAATTCGCATGATATAAGTTTTCTTTAAATTTGATAAACAGCAATTTTTGGTCATGGGTCTTTTAGAATTATGCACATATCAGCTAACACGTCTGTCAATAAAATGCAAACTGTTTTATCGTTTACGTTAATTAACACAACCATTTGTAATGCTATCTTACATTCTGACGTCAAACAGCCTTTGACTAGCGCAGTCCATTTTTAGAAATTAAATAACCTGCCCGTTGTTAAAATGAGACCGACCACATCCCGTTTCATCTATGCCGCAGGCTATTCACGGAACGTGTAGTGGTGGTAGTCATGGTAGCAGACTTGTGAAGTCGCTAATTGACAGGTTAACAGCTGATTTAGCTGTGAAAAAAATGTACATTTTGGTAATTTTGTAACAGTTTGTAGGCCAACATTCATGACCGATTTTTTTAACCAATTTTGAAATTTCAATCGGACATTCTTCCCGAAAATCGGTCAATGACCGGCCTGTCGATAATTTTAGAATCCCTGAACTAGATAACCTAAACCCATAAGTAAGTTTAAATATTTCACGGAAATAGACCACAAACAATCAAAATCAACACTGAAAATGTCTTTCATTTGTGAAAAGGATATAATTTAACCAAAAGTTAGTTCAACTGAAGGATAAAGTAGCAGACATCCAGACTTGTTAATAGAATATTCAGACAATGAAGAAAAAAATCATTTATAGCATAAAGATAGTGATTTTTTCTCATTATGAAAAATAACCATTATCTACACTCAGTTCCATCATTTACTTTGTCAGTCTTTTGTATTGTTCCTTACACTCGCTTTTTCATCAAACTTATACATATAGTCAGTACAAATGATCTGTTACTGATGTCATGCAGTGATGATAACATTTATCAGGGTTATCAGATCAACCTTTTTGGGGGGTTGTCCTGGCTAGCTTAGCGTTGTTAGAAATACATGACTAGACACTGTGGCCATGTATATTCTTATTGTTTTGGTTTACCTAGAACATGATCTTGCGTTATGTGAGTGCAAAGGCGGACTGGTGGACAAAAACAGCACATTACAACAGGGAGAGAATCAGAAGAGGGGCTACAGTAAGTACATCATAAGCTCTGGTTGTTTTTCTTCAGTTGCCAAGCACACCTTGTATACCAAAAGACCTGTATTCAACTGTGTTTATAACACATTTTTAGAAAGACTGGTTAATGATGCTTTAGTAAAAGGTCTGGTGTTCGCAGTGCAATGGTCTGCATCACCCCACCCACTTTCCTCATCATTTCATCATCTACATCTCTGTACTCTATGGGAGGGAGTCTGGTAGTGACACCAGGGCTGAAGGCTATAAAGCTGATTGGAAACCAGTCTGAAATCTCAAGCCTCTGATTGGCTGAAATGGTGACTGGTCGCCATTTCAGCCAATCAGATGCTTGAGATTTGAGACTGGTTTCCATGCTCCGTTTTATAACTTTGGGCACAGCTTTTGTAGTTGGAGTACACAGATTAATATCTGTGTGAACATGGTGGGTTTGGAGTGTGAACCTGTCTTGCCTTTTTGAAGTCCATACGCTCAGGGTGTGTAACAAATCATTTCATCAACCAGTTCTTTGTGGAGAAGTATATTATTGTTTACCTGCTGCATGGAGTGGACATTCATACATTCTTTTGTTCACAGTTGTATGAAAGTTTATCATTTAAAATTCAATGTGGTAAATATTTAACAAATTTACTGGACAAGTGCAATGAGTGACAATGTAGTTAAGTTAACCCTTCCTTCCATGGGATCACTGTAATTAAATTATTTCTGACCAAGAACCAACCTGTGTTGACCTTGACGGCACAAATGTGCGGTCTTCTGAATCTACACATAAGGGATAAATATAGAATAAAGGGTTAGTAATTAAAAGATGGTACCTTGCCTGCTTCAGAAGATGAAAACATGCAGCTATGGACACAAAGCCTTATTGACTTAGTGATTTCACCTAGAAATGATGTATATTTAGGTTGACAAGACAGTGTGTAAGAAGAACCTGGGGCGCCTGACTCATCTTGACCTGACGAGAACAGACTGAAGACAGAATAGGAACATCAACATACCTCTCTCAAAGTAAGTAATAATAACCTATTCTCACTTAAGCCGGATCTAACAAAATGTTAGATACCGTATAATGGTTTTTTTTCGCAAGCATAATATTTTCGCTATTTTCGCGACCGACGTGAATTCTCTAAAATTAAAAACGCCGAAAATTCCCAACAACATTCACCTTAATTTCTATTAGCGCACTTTTCGCTAAAATTACAACCACGAAAATTAAAATTACGACAAAATCGCGAAAATTTTCGATCGCGAAAATAACCCATTATAAGGTATGATGACGGCCAGCAGACACCGTACATTAGCTATAGTGGTTTTCCCCAATTACTATTTTTAGAAATGACACAGGAAGCATGATTTATAACGTGCGCAAAATGATCTGAAGATGTCAATACATTTGAAATGAATGCAGTACTACATAAACACATATATCTTCAGTAAAATATGTCTTAAGCAGGCTGTAAACACTTTCTTTGGTTTAAAATATTATTTTTACTTTCACTTAGGCGACAGTCTGATTGGTTAGTGATAAAAGCACATTTTAGTTACTCGTCGTCAGATCCTGATAGCGTAGCGTTTTTCAGGGGATGATTTTAATCGGATTGTAATCATCCTTAGTATTGACTGTCTGGTTCACTCCTCTATATGTAAGTGCAGTCACCCGACAAGATCTGTCTGTGTCCAAGATTATAATACTGAAAATGGAGACCAGTCTCAAATTTCAAGCATCTGATTGAATCTCAATTTCAGCCAGTCATATGCTTGAGATTTGAGACAGGCCTCAACTTTCAGTTTTCTAATCTTGCCTTGAACTTGAACTGGATTCATCCCCTTTGAAACTGCATTACACCAGGTTTGCATTGTGTTTATGTTTCAACTAGATTCTTGCATGAGATGAAATGCAATGGTATCAACTGCTACAAAGATAAATTGAAACATCTGCTTATAAATACTTCATATTACTTTATAATTGCTGACACTTGAGTAGGTTTAAGTGAACATTATACGCCTTTGCAATAATTCGGTGAATTTTTCGGTTACCTCCCCTATTCAGTCACGTGACTACTATACAGGAAAAATTATTGCTCGCTGTATTAATGTAATAGGGAACATGTACCTACAACTTTGGTTTCTGTGTTCTATCCACGGATAAATTGAGTGTCATTCTGGCTTAGCGTGTCTTATCAACTACTGACATGCCAGCTGCGATTGATTTTGAAAGCGGCATGTCATAAAAATGCCAAATTGTCGCGCACAAGGGGTCCCCTGTCAATTACTAAGAAGAAGATATCACTGACCAATAGAGATCGGTTTACTTTTTTATGTACCTCCACCTCCCAATTAATAAGTATATCGAAATCCTTAATTACTGAATCGGGTAGCAAAAGTATTTGATATAGCAGTTATATGAATTATTAATCCTTAATACGACAAGTAGAACCATAAGACATCAATTAGAAACTCATCTTAGCAGAACATTTTATAAATATTCAATCAAGCGATTGAGCGTTTACGCCAAAATGACAGAATTTCAAACCTTAGCAGTCTTAATGTTAATATAAATGTTCCCATCATTATTTGAAGCCGGCATCTCCATCTTTATTAGAAGCCAGCATCAGAATCCTTGAATTTTATTCTATGAATGATACGAACAATCAGATAACCTTATTGATCCTTCTTAATTTCAAGACAAAATCAATCGTACCGTATTTTTGCTTGTGAAGTATACGTGACGTTTTCAAAAATTCAAAATTATTTTTCGTTGAACATTAACGGTACGATGAATTCAAGTAATAGATGAGTACAAGTATAACATACAGATACTGTAACCGAATGTTGACATGTCACGATTTCCGGAGTATAGTACATTATCAGTCTTAGCAATTTGCGAATTTCATACCAGTTAAATATAATTTTAAGTATAAAATACATAAAGATGAAAATGCTGTATAGAAATTCGTAACATTAATACTAACGTTTATCCGAATCGCGTTTCATACTGCCCCCTATCAACAAGAATGGTACATGTTCTTACAATATTAAAAATGCAAATATCTAACAAATAGTGAAAATAAAATTGTCTGACTAGAATAACAGACCAGTAACTTATTTTCGACCGGCGGCGACGATTACACACCTGAAATTTAATGGATTATGTTAGGCCTTATGTGCTTAAGCCATATTCCGATAGTTCAGCTTTCCTGTGAAGCCTCGTTTTGGGTTGATATCTGGTCACGGGAAGTAACTCGTACAGGACTGCGAAACTGTTTATTGGAAAGGCGTATAGGGTCATGCTGTAAGGTTGAATGTGTGATGATGCCCATCTGTTGGGTCAGATAAAGTGCAAAATTTATGTTGACAAGATGAACTAAACACCAAACAAGAATACCAAATTTCAATTTTAAATTTACTTTTGTTTGATTTATAGTTTTAGAAAGTTCAAAGAAGATGTTTCCAATAACCTTTATTGTATCTGCTATAGGATGGTCCATATATAGTCAAGCCCGTCCGGATGTCAGCATTGACGACGTCTATCAACTTGCTACATTAACAGATCCTGAAGTGCAGAGTACGGAACGGTATGTGGTACGTGCCAGACCTAGTTCATATATAACCCCAGAAGAAGGTGTGGCTATCTACACAACAACTGTTCATTGGCTGGAGAGTAGGGGGTTCTTTCCAATACCTTTCCTGCCACTGTCATGCAAACACAACACCAAGATGCTTGTCCTAGCATTCAAAAGACTGAAAGAGGCATACAGTGTACAGAGCAGGTAGGACATCAGCTATGGGTTGAAGGTTATAAAACTGAGCATGGAAACCAGTCTCAAATTTCAAGCATCTGATTGGCTGAAATGGCAACTGGTCGTCATTTCAGCCAATCAGATGCTTGAGATTTGAGCCATTTCAGTGCTTGGGCACTGGGCTATCACATGCAAGCATGGGTTTGTATATGGAGGAAAGGGTTAAAAACATGTGTATATGGAGTAAATGGTTTAAAAACAAACAAACCCATTTACTCCATATACACATGTTTTTAACCCTTTCCTCCATATACACACCTTTATGGCATAGGCAAACAGTGTACATCCAGATCAGTTGGCACATCTGTGCCATCTGATCAGGATCTGCAGTGTTTGCTATTTTGTTAATTATGTCATTTCTTACCAAAAAGTGATCAGTGCAGATCCAGATCAGACGGCACGGATAGGCACACACGTAAAAATGCGTATATATGGAGGAAAGGTTTAATGCATCTGCAACCAGTGCTGTATGATCAAGATCTACACTCTTGCTATTTGGTCGGAAATCATACATACATGTATTTAAAAGCGAACAGTGTAGATCCTAATCAGACAACGAAGATGTGCTGGCTGATCTGTATAAAAACAATATGGTTGGCTACTGCTATCAAACTAATGTCTGTCAAATATCCCAAGTGACTAAATCACTAACTTCTGATAACATTTCTTAAGAGATTTTAAACCAAGATCACTGTATACTAGTACTACATACCGGAGTTCAGCATTCTGTAAGAATGGGTTAATATCCTTTGAAATTGTTGTGTTCAGCATGCTGCAAGAATATGAGTCCTTGGAAATTTTGTGATAAGATAACCAAAGAAATGCTAACCTTAGGGATTTTGATCTTAGAATAATTATTGACAGATGACAATTTTATGTGATAAAATAACCAAAGAAATGCAAACCTTAGTGATTTAAATCTTAGAATAATTATTCACAGATGTCAGATGGCATTTTTATGTCCCAGATTCTGGTAGCAGCCTTTACCAGATTTTAAGTCATTTATATGATACAATTTTGGCAATCTACATAATACCTGTTTGTTATGATTGCAGGTTGAATCAGAGAGAGGAGAGAGATCCCTGTCCCGGATCAAGCATCACCTCCCTCATCGCACAGAGAGCATTCAAAGAGGTAATATCCAAAAATAACTTTTATACTGTATTCAATTAAAGTGGCATTACTTCAATTTAACCCGCTCTTGTATGAAATATAACATGTATTTGGAACTATAAGCACAAACTTGCTGCATTTGTTCGGGCTAATAAAATTTTAATTTACTAAATTAAATTTGGTCCGCACGACTAAAAGCGAAAAGTAGAAATGTCACAGAAATCGAGATCGCTCATGAAGTGGTCGCTTCCTCAAAAATAGGTGCTAAATATAGCTCCATTATATTTAGCTTCTTAAAATTTCGTTAACTATCATTTAACATTATCATTGAAAATCCCATCTATAAGAAAGAATTAGATCAGACCTTTTGTGTTCTGTTAGAGAGTTTATATATTGGAGTCTATATGCACAAATATGATTTTTCAATAGTATATTCTTACTGAAGTTTAGGGCTGGGGCTTTAATTAAATAGACAATTCCTGATAAATTTGTAGTTTATGTAACAGAAAAAGTCAAGTTACATTACAGACTTAAAAGATTTATTTACATCTAATTTGTGAACATTTCAGATATCACATTTCCTGTTTTATTGTTGTAGACTGGAATGTGTTAATATCGCATTTCCTGTATTTTTGTTGTAGACTTGCTTAGACTTTATATCATGTATCATTTATTTTTGTTGTAGACTAGTTTAGACTTTATATCATGTATTCTGTATTATTGTTTGTAGACTGGTATAGAGTTTATGTAACATCTGCTGTATTATTGTTTGTAGACTGGTATAGTGTTGATGTAACATCTGCTGTATTATTGTTTGTAGACTGGTATAGAGTTGATGTAACATCTGCTGTATTATTGTTTGTAGACTGGTATAGTTGATGTAACATCTGCTGTATTTTTGTTTGTAGACTGGTATAGAGTTGATGTAACATCTGCTGTATTATTGTTTGTAGACTGGTATAGAGTTGATGTAACATCTGCTGTATTATTGTTTGTAGACTGGTATAGAGTTGATGTAACATCTGCTGTATTATTGTTTGTAGACTGGTCTAGAGTTTATGTACCTGCACAGTCATCTGATCCCTGTGAGAAGATCACAGATGCCAGCCTGGATCAGTACCTCTGGTACAAGGCAGACAAGAGACGGCTGTTCCCACCATAGAGCAAACCGGCAGATCTAGAACCCCCACCCACTCTGGTCTTCAAGTGATGCCAAGGTATGTGAGAGGAAGCACAGATATTAAAGCAAAAAAAAAATGATTTTGTAATATAAGCCTCTTATGTATTATTATAACTTGGGTTTTGCTGAATTCCATCTGTTATATATTGTGAAAATCAAAATTCAGATAAGTTTGTTCATCATAGTGCTTTTACTGAACAATTGGCATGTATTTCTGATATGCTGTGATAAGTTTAAAAGTTAATAAATGTTTAAAACGTGGAAAATACAGAACTGTTACATATTTTGTTAATGTGTTACGACAGAATTCAGCCATTTAAGAAGAAGTAGTTTTGGAGCCGAGTTAAATAATGCTTAAAGTTTTATGCTTCATGATGCTATCTGACCAGCTTGATTGGTAACTGGGCTCTCAATCCCAATAGAAACAAGAGCCAGAGTTAGAAATATCCTTTAAAGCTTATCCTCTTTTTAGCTCACCTGTCACGTAGTGACAAGGTGAGCTTTTGTGATCGCAATTTGTCCAGCGTCCGTCTGTCCGTCCGTCCGTCTGTCACACTTCGTTTTTGCTCAATAACTGGAGTACCCTTTGACCCAGAGCCTTCAAACTTCATAGGGTGATAGCCCTTATTGAGTAGAAGAACCCTATTGATTTTGGGGTCAGTAGGTCAAAGGTCAAGGTCACAGGGGCCCAAAGTGTGAAAACCGTTTCCGCTCAATAACTCGAGTACCTTTTGACCCAGAGCCTTCAAATTTCATAGGGTGATAGCGCTAATTGAGTGGAAGAACCCTATTGATTTTGGGGTCAGTAGGTCAAAGGTCAAGGTCACAGGGGCCCGAAGTATGAAAACCGTTTCCGCTCATTAACTCGAGTACCCTTTGACCCAGAGCCTTCAAACTTCATAGGGTGATAGCCCTTATTGAGTAGAAGAACCCTATCGATTTTGGGGTCAATAGGTCAAATGTCAAGGTCACAGGGGCCCGAAGTGTGAAAACCATTTCCACTCAATAACAGGAGTTCTATTTCTCCCAGAGCCTTCAAACTTCATACAATGGATGTCCTTATTGAGTAGAGGACTCCTATTGATTTTGGGGTCAGTAGGTCAAAGGTCAAGGTCACAGGGGCACAATGAGTGAAAATGGTTTCCTCTCACTAATTGGAGTTTTATTTTACCTAGAGCCTACAAACTTCATACAATGGTTGCTGTTACAGCCTTGAAGAACCCTGTTGACTTTGGGGTATTTAGGCCAGACTTCAACATAACAGGGGCCCGTAGAGTTAATATATATATATGTGCATGTTCATTATACCATAATAAATGACACAGGCTTCCGTTTCAAAAAGGTGATATCACTTCCTTGCCCTTCATTCAATAGGGCGACGGGGGGAGACATGCGTTTTTCTCAAAAATAGATTCTAGTTCTTATTTGAAACGAGGGGATCATTATGGATTGCTCTTTAACCCTTATTTCCTGGGGATATAGTTGTTATCCATGGATTAACAGTGTAGATCCAGATCAGCTTGCACATCTGGATCTTCCTTGTTCTCATATGGGATTTAACCCATATATGTGACATAAAGGGTCAATAAACAAAACTTAGGCACTGATGGACCTCATAAGCTGTAGAAACAGTTTTTCAAACTTCTTAAACATTCAAGCAGATGGGTATATATAGCTGTGTCCTTGCGATTTCCCATGTGTAAATTACTAATAAAACAGAAATGTTAAAATGGCTTTGGGGTTTTACACGTTGTGTTAACACGATTGTCTTGTTTGTGTGGTTTATTCAATATTTCGTTTGGAATGTTAATGTTTGCATCTGTTGATTTCTATTTGTGTATAGGTACCAACAGATGATACCATGGAAAGGTGGATGCTCTCAAACCTGTCCAGATAATATCAAAGACAATACCACATGCATTCTAGGTAATGTAAAACTGGTGCTGCCTCTGCTGGCTTCTGTAACATTATAATTCACAAAGGATTATCTTTTGCATGACCAAGAGGATAAAATTTCATCTCTTGCAAACACTGCCTACTGGCTTTGTACAGATACAGTTGCACAAATGTCAATTACTGCTAGAATGCATGCTAAGTCATGAAAAAATTTGTTTCTGAAAGTTGAAATCGCTGTTGGAATCACAAAGTTGAAAGCAGATTTCATTTTCTTACATAAAAGATTGGTAGTTCCTGTGTTTTGGCAGTGCTGTAAAGTCATTTCCTCGGGCTAGATTTTCCCATAGAACCTTGAACAAATGAAATATATACAGTAATCCTTGTAACATAGATTTCAAGCTGAAACAATATTAATTGAAAAAAGCTTAGTACGGATATAAAAGAGTTAAAAATGATTGTGAAAATAATGGGTTTTTTTTACAAAAAAGGCAACCCCTTAAACTATAGATATGGGTTTTATCACAAGTGCAAACTTTGTAGATCCAGATCAGCCGGCATCTGTGCCTTCTGATCAGATTCTACACAATTCACTTCTAGGATTTAAAATAACCTAATGAATCAGAAAGCACATGCATATCTGGATATAGACTGTTCATCAGTGGATCATTTTCTTGCTTATCTAAATAACTGAAATAAAAGATTCACTAAAATCTTAAAATACCAGTTGCATTGGGTGAGTAGAGTTGTCACTTCATTCTGATAGGACTTGCAAGTACAATAATTCTCTTTGATGATTTTATTCAACTACAAGTGTGTCTATGGCCATTTGATTTGAATTTCTAGTTCAGTTCTGTTGAATTTTTTTGTTCATCAACTGAAATATTGTGGTGGTTGGTTGGAAATAGCACTTAAGGTTTTAGAACTGTAATATTTCCGCCAAACATCGACTTATGCCGTCACTAATTCGTCTTTTCCGAACACCGATTCGTACGTTTCCGGTTGATACTATTTTTCGTAAAAGGAGTCTACTCTTAAGGTGTTTTCCGCGATTATGACGTCATTAATAACTATATCAAATAATAACAAAGTGCGGATATAAAATTGATGTAAAGTAAACAAATATTTTCATAACAAATACTCAAAATAAGTCTATAGACGAGCAACACTCAGTAATGAATAGAGGTTATATGAAATTTTGCAGGGGACATGATTTAACAAAATCGTGTTATGCAAACTTCTAAATCTTGTGATGCGAACTACTTCTACAGTTTTTAAGATATTGACTTAAAACTTGATACACATGTTCGGCATGAAGTGTAGATGTGCATGACATATTTTTCATCTGGATTAGTCCATTATTTTTTGCAGGGGAGCACGATTTAACAAAATCTTGTGACGCGAACTACTTCTACAGTTTTCAAGATATAATGCTTGAAACTAAAATTGTATGTTCTGCATGAAGTGCGCATGTTAGCGACATATTTGTTTGTGGATCAGTCCATTTTTTTGGAGGGGAGCATTATTTAACAAAATCTTTTATATTAAATCTTATGACGCAAACTACTTCTCCAGTTTTCAAACTTTAAACATACGTTTTTGAGTAAATTTCCATGACATACTTTGTTTCATGTGGATCAGTCCATTATTTTTTAGCAGGGGAGTATAATTCAACAAAACCTTACGACACGAACTACTTCTACAGTTTTTAAGATATTGCCTTGAAACTTGATACATATGTTCGGCATGAAGTGTAGATGTGCGTGACATATTTTTCATGTGGATCAGTCCATTATTTTTTGCAGGGGACATGATTTAACAAAATCGTGTTGTGCAAACTTCTACACTTACTACGTCAACAGTTTTCAAGATACCTACTTGAAACTTTAAACATATGTTCGTGAGTACATTTGCGCAAATTTTTTTTGTCTCATGTGGATCAGTCCATTATTTTTCGGAGGGGAGCACGATTTAACAAAATCTTGTAACGCGAACTACTTCTACAGTTTTTATGATATTGATTAGAAACTTGATACATATGTTCGTTATGAAGTGTAGATGTGCGTGACATATTTTTCGTGTGGATCAGTCCATTATTTTTTGCAGGGGACATGATTTAACAAAATCTATTCTGCAAAATTCTACAGTTTTCAAGATATAATGCTTGAAACTAAAATTGTATGTTTTGCATGAAGTGCGCATGTAAGCGACATATTTGTTTGTGGATCAGTCCATTTTTTTTGGAGGGGAGCATTATTTAACAAAATCTTTTATTTTAAATCTTATGATGCAAACTACTTCTCCAGTTTTCAAACTTTAAACATACGTTTGTGAGTAAATTTCCATGACATACTTTGTTTCATGTGGATCAGTCCATTATTTTTTAGCAGGGGAGTATGATTCAACAAAACCTTATGACACGAACTACTTCTACAGTTTTTAAGATACTGACTTGAAACTTGATACATATGTTCGGCATGAAGTGTAGATGTGCGTGACATATTTTTCATGTGGATCAGTCCATTATTTTTTGCAGGGGACATGATTTAACAAAATCGTGTTGTGCAAACTTCAACACTTACTACGTCAACAGTTTTCAAGATATCGACTTGAAACTTTAAACATATGTTCGTGAGTACATTGCGCAAATTTTTTTTCTCTCATGTAGATCAGGCCATTATTTTTGGAAGGGAGCATGATTCAACAAAATCTTGTAACACGAACTACTTCTACAGTTTTTAAGATATTGACTTGAAACTTGATACATGTGTTCGGCATGAAGTGTAGATGTGCGTGACATATTTTTCGTGTGGACCAGTCCATTATTTTTTGCAGGGGACATGATTTAACAAAATTGTGTTATGCAAACTTCTACAGTTTTCAAGATATCGACTTGAAACTGAAGTCATATGTTCTGCATGAATTGCACATGTTAGTGACATATTTTTTATGGATCAGTCCAGTTTTGGTTGGAGGGGAGCATTTTTTAACCAAATCTTTTGACACAAACTACTTCTCCAGTTTTCAAACTTTTAACATATGTTCGTGATTAGATTTGCATGACATTTTTTTTCCATTTGAATCAGTCCATTAATTTTTAGAAGGGTAGCACGATTCAACAAAACTTTGTGACGTCAACTACTTTTACAGTTTTGTTTACATCCAGTGAAAACCCAAGTTGCTATTTTTAAACACAACTTTTGCAGCAAATTTTCAGGATTTCAATTATTTTTCAACTTTCACCCATGAAAGATGCAAACATCATTTCTGTATACTCTGACAAAGCAGTATTGCGGGGGGGGGGGGTATTAATCACCTTCAGTGATAGCTCTAGTTTATCCAGAAATAATCCTGATGTTTTATCTGTTTTCACAGCTGGAAGTGGCTCTGCGAGATAACGACTCTATTACACCTCAGAATGTTGTCAGAAATGCATTTGTGACAGCGAACATAATCTGTAACTGGTTCAGTCCAACATTCTTCAGTCCAACATTCAACTACTAATCTTGTGATGATGCTTTGAACAAACTTAACAGTAACCAGTTCTTCCTATCCCAAGTTACTGCTACGGATCGCGACTGTTCTGTAAGTAAACTACTTGAATGGGGGCCTACCGATATCCAGTTACCTCCCATTAAGAGTGGCTTCCCTTGCTGATTGGGTAGTTCCGGTTTAGGAGCGGTAATAAAGCGTAGAGTTAAAAATGTAAATAAAAAAGGTTCAAAGTGCTTTTGAAGTTAAAATGCATTGTCAAATTAACAAAAAAAAGTGAAACATACATAAAAGGAATAACCATCATCTTTGTAAAGTGATTTTAAGTTAATAACTAAATGCATCTTTACCTATTTACGTAACTGCACATATCCTTTATGAAAATTTATTTATTGGCTGGCATGGAAATTTTATCTTTTTAAAACGTTCACTTAAATATTCATCCAATCACCGTTAAGTCATGCAAACAATGCTTATTAAGAAAAGGGCCTGGTGTTTTATGATCATGTTACGTAATCTAATTAGCAAGACTGAGTTTTACCAGCTGGAGGTGTGATAAAGGCCTCTTCCATTATCCTTATGATTGGTCAAGCATGGAAAACATTACTACCTTGAAGCAGGTTTATGAAACAGTTGACTACACACCTTTGTTAACTTTTCAAGCTTGAGGGGTTTTTGTTATGAGCTTACAAGAACAGGTTTTCACTGAATCAGGCCATTGTGTTTCATAAAGTTGTACAGGTCAGTTGGTGTTTGACTTTGAGTTACTGGATTCTTTTGAAAAAATGTAAGTTATTTCATGTTTTTAACAAATTAAAAAGCAAGTTATACTTGTGCTACTGCTACTACAACTAGTACTTAAGGTAATTCATAGCCCCAGCTAGTACAGTTGCACTAATGATGAGTTGTGAAAATTAAATTATCATTTTTTTCAACAATTTCCAAACAAGCTGTTATTATATTGTTACAAACAGATGAATATTGATAATAACAGGAGACAATTGTTGAAAAAAATGAATTTTGTTAGAAAAGTAAAAAATGTGGTACCTGCTATGTTATCTAATCCGGGTGTCAAAATAAAGCATTTTTCACTCAAATAAATCCAAAACAATTAATTACAATATCCAGTTCAATGTTCCATCTAGGGCCAGCCAGTGTTACTTTTTCAAAATCCTCCCTTCTAAATGAGACAAGCCACACTCAATCGGCAAATGTCTATACTGCAGCTTCATATCGACCGCTCCAGCCAATGCATGCCCAGTAGAGCTCCATGGGTAAATCAATTTACACTGGCCACCAAATAAAACAGGAGGGAGATTATGTGTAGGCCTCGACCATGATTTGAACCTCGAACCTCCACCTTACCATGCCATCGCTCTACCAATTGAGCTACAGAGGCTACCTGTTAAGGACGCTACCACACATTTTTTGCACTGCCACACTTTACGATGCCGATCTGTTAGACCAATCAGTCCAGAGATTTGGTAGGCCTGACAACATTAAGCTATATTGGTTCTTAGATGATAGATTCTCATTTTTCTAAGAAATTTGAGATTTTTTTCAGTGTGCCATTGTGGATGAGCTGCTCGGACCCTGAACTGCGTGGATGAGCGGCTCGGACCCTGTACTGTGGGGATGAGCTGCTCGGACCCTGTACTGTGGGGATGAGCTGCTCGTACCCTGTACTGTTGGGATGAGCTGCTCGGACCCTGTACTGTGGGGATGAGCTGCTCGGACCCTGTACTGTGGGGATGAGCTGCTCGGACCCTGTACTGCGTTGATGAGCTGCTCGGACCCTGTACTGCGTGGATGTGCTGCAGGTGTGCTATACTTTGCAGATTATGCAGTTAAAATTTTCCTATATTGTAAGGATCCCTTAGCATGTTTAGCAGATTTATGCAACTGCTCAAGAACATATCTTTAAAGTTAAAAGTAAATCATTATTGTTGTCAATAAGTTACTAGAACTGAATGAAGTAATTGACCTCCGTAAACATCTGAAACAGGAGGGAGAACATGTGTAGGCCTCGACCAGGATTCAAACCTCTGGCTTACGGTGCTGTAGCTCTACCAATTTAGCTACCAAGGCTATCTGTTAAGGTTTTATATTCCTCCCTTCTAAATGAGACAAGCCACACTCAATCGGCAAATGTCTATACTGCAGCTTCGAATCGACCTCTCCAGCCAATGCATGCCCAGTAGAGCTCCATGGGTAAATCAATTTACACTGGCCACCAAATAAAACAGGAGGGAGATTATGTGTAGTTCTCGACCATGATTTGAACCTCGAACCTCCAGCTTACCATGCCATCGCTCTACCAATTGAGCTACCGAGGCTACCTGTTAAGGACACTACCACACATTTTTTGCACTGCCACACTTTACGATGCCGATCTGTTAGACCTGAGTCCGGAGATTTGGTAGGCCTGATAACATTAAGCTATATCGGTTCTTAAATGATAGATTCTCATTTTTTCTCATTTTTCTAAGAAATTTGAGATTTTTTTCAGTGTGCCATTGTGGATGAGCTGCTCGGACCCTTAACTGCGTGGATGAGCTGCTCGGACCCTGTACTGTGGGGATGAGCTGCTCGGACCCTGTACTGTGGGGATGAGCTGCTCGGACCCTGTACTGTGGGGATGAGCTGCTCGGACCCTGTACTGTGGGGATGAGCTGCTCGGACCCTGTACTGCGTTGATGAGCTGCTCGGACCCTGTACTGCGTGGATGTGCTGCAGGTGTGCTATACTTTGCAGATGATGCAGGTAAAATTTTCCTATATTGTGAGGATCCCTTAGCATGTCTAGCAGATTTATGCAACTGATCAAGAACATATCTTTAAAGTTAAAAGTAAATCATTATTGTTGTCAATAAGTTACTAGAACTGAATGAAGTAATTGACCTCCGTAAACATCTGAAACAGGAGGGAGAACATGTGTAGGCCTCGACCAGGATTCAAACCTCTGGCTTACGGTGCTGTAGCTCTACCAATTTAGCTACCGAGGCTATCTTTTAAGGACGCTTCTATATTCCTCCCTTCTAAATGAGACAAGCCACACTCAATCGGCAAATGTCTATACTGCAGCTTCATATCGACCTCTCCAGCCAATGCATGCCTAGTAGAGCTCCATGGGTAAATCAATTTACACTGGCCACCAAATAAAACAGGAGGGAGATTATGTGTAGGCCTCGACCATGATTTGAACCTCGAACCTCCAGCTTACCATGCCATCGCTCTACCAATTGAGCTACAGAGGCTACCTGTTAAGGACGCTACCACACATTTTTTGCACTGCCACACTTTACGATGCCGATCTGTTAGACCAATCAGTCCAGAGATTTGGTAGGCCTGACAACATTAAGCTATATTGGTTCTTTAATGATAGATTCTCATTTTTCTAAGAAATTTGAGATTTTTTTCAGTGTGCCATTGTGAATGAGCTGCTCGGACCCTGAACTGCGTGGATGAGCTGCTCGGACCCTGTACTGTGGGGATGAGCTGCTCGGACCCTGTACTGTGGGGATGAACTGCTCGGACCCTGTACTGCGTGGATGAGCTGCTCGGACCCTGTACTGCGTGGATGCGCTGCTCGGACCCTGTACTGCGTGGATGAGCTGCTCGGACCCTGTACTGTGGGGATGAGAAGCTCGGACCCTGTACTGTGGGGATGATCTGCTCGGACCCTGTACTGCTTTGATGAGCTGCTCGGACCCTTTACTGCGTGGATGTGCTGCAGGTGTGCTTACTTTGCAGATGATGCAGGTAAAATTTTCCTATATTGTGAGGATCCCTTAGCATGTTTAGCAGATTTATGCAACTGCTCAAGAACATATCTTTAAAGTTAAAAGTAAATCATTATTGTTGTCAATAAGTTACTAGAACTGAATGAAGTAATTGACCTCCGTAAACATCTGAAACAGGAGGGAGAACATGTGTAGGCCTCGACCAGGATTCAAACCTCTGGCTTACGGTGCTGTAACTCTACCAATTTAGCTACCGAGGCTTTCTGTTAAGGTTTTATATTCCTCCCTTCTAAATGAGACAAGCCACACTCAATCGGCAAATGTCTAAACTGCAGCTTCGAATCGACCTCTCCAGCCAATGCATGCCCAGTAGAGCTCCATGGGTAAATCAATTTACACTGGCCACCAAATAAAACAGGAGGGAGATTATGTGTAGGCCTCGACCATGATTTGAACCTCGAACCTCCAGCTTACCATGCCATCGCTCTACCAATTGAGCTACCGAGGCTACCTGTTAAGGACGCTACCACACATTTTTTGCACTGCCACACTTTACGATGCCGATCTGTTAGACCTGAGTCCGGAGATTTGGTAGGCCTGATAACATTAAGCTATATTGGTTCTTAAATGATAGATTCTCATTTTTTCTCATTTTTCTAAGAAATTTGAGATTTTTTTCAGTGTGCCATTGTGGATGAGCTGCTCGGACCCTTAACTGCGTGGATGAGCTGCTCGGACCCTGTACTATGGGGATGAGCTGCTCGGACCCTGTACTGTGGGGATGAGCTGCTTGGACCCTGTACTGTGGGGATGAGCTGCTCGGACCCTGTACTGTGGGGATGAGCTGCTCGGACCCTGTACTGCGTTGATGAGCTGCTCGGACCCTGTACTGCGTGGATGTACTGCAGGTGTGCTATACTTTGCAGATGATGCAGGTAAAATTTTCCTATATTGTGAGGATCCCTTAGCATGTTTAGCAGATTTATGCAACTGCTCAAGAACATATCTTTAATGTTAAAAGTAAATCATTATTGTTGTCAATAAGTTACAAGAACTGAATGAAGTAATTGACCTCCGTAAACATCTGAAACAGGAGGGAGAACA
Organism: Corbicula japonica; assembly: GCA_038501625.1. Taxonomy (NCBI): domain Eukaryota; kingdom Metazoa; phylum Mollusca; class Bivalvia; order Venerida; family Cyrenidae; genus Corbicula; species Corbicula japonica. Next base: position 182,927 of record JAZAYU010000220.1, read on the forward strand.
TGTGTAGGCCTGGACCAGGATTTAAACCTCTGGCTTACGGTGCTGTAGCTCTACCAATTTAGCTACCGAGGCTATCTGTTAAGGACGCTTCTATATTCCTCCCTTCTAAATGAGACAAGCCACACTCAATCGGCAAATGTCTATACTGCAGCTTCGAATCGACCTCTCCAGCCAATGCATGCCCAGTAGAGCTCCATGGGTAAATCAATTTACACTGGCCACCAAATAAAGCAGGAGGGAGATTATGTGTAGGCCTCGACCATGATTTGAACCTCGAACCTCCAGCTTACCATGCCATCGCTCTACCAATTGAGCTACAGAGGCTACCTGTTAAGGACGCTACCACACATTTTTTGCACTGCCACACTTTACGATGCCGATCTGTTAGACCTGAGTCTGGAGATTTGGTAGGCCTGACAACATTAAGCTATATTGGTTCTTAAATGATAGATTCTCATTTTTCTAAGAAATTTGAGATTTTTTTCAGTGTGCCATTGTGGATGAGCTGCTCGGACCCTGAACTGCGTGGATGAGCTGCTCGGACCCTGTACTGTGGGGATGAGCTGCTCGGACCCTGTACTGTGGGGATGAGCTGCTCGGACCCTGTACTGTGGGGATGAGCTGCTCGGACCCTGTACTGTGGGGATGAGCTGCTCGGACCCTGTACTGCGTTGATGAGCTGCTCGGACCCTGTACTGCGTGGATGTGCTGCAGGTGTGCTATACTTTGCAGATGATGCAGGTAAAATTTTCCTATATTGTGAGGATCCCTTAGCATGTTTAGCAGATTTATGCAACTGATCAAGAACATATCTTTAAAGTTAAAAGTAAATCATTATTGTTGTCAATAAGTTACTAGAACTGAATGAAGTAATTGACTTCCGTAAACATCTGAAACAGGAGGGAGAACATGTGTAGGCCTCGACCAGGATTCAAACCTCTGGCTTACGGTGCTGTAGCTCTACCAATTTAGCTACCGAGGCTTTCTGTTAAGGACGCTTCTATATTCCTCCCTTCTTAATGAGAGAAGCCACACTCAATCAGCAAATGTCTATACCGCAGCTTCAAATCGACCTCTCCAGCCAATGCATGCCCAGTAGAGCTCCATGGGTAAATCAATTTACACTGGCCACCAATAAAACAGGAGGGAGATTATGTGTAGGCATTGACCATGATTTGAACCTCGAACCTCCAGCTTACCATGCCATCGCTCTACCAATTGAGCTACCGAGGCTACCTGTTAAGGACACTACCACACATTTTTTGCACTGCCACACTTTACGATGCCGATCTGTTAGACCTGAGTCTGGAGATTTGGTAGGCCTGACAACATTAAGCTATATTGGTTCTTAAATGATAGATTCTCATTTTTCTAAGAAATTTGAGATTTTTTTCAGTGTGCCATTGTGGATGAGCTGCTCGGACCCTGAACTGCGTGGATCAGCTGCTCGGACCCAGTACTGTGGGGATGAGCTGCTCGGACCCTATACTGTGGGGATGAGCTGCTCGGACCCTGTACTGTGGGGATGAGCTGCTCAGACCCTGTACTGTGGGGATGAGCTGCTCGGACCCTGTACTGCGTTGATGAGCTGCTCGGACCCTGTACTGGTTGGATGTGCTGCAGGTGTGCTATACTTTGCAGATGATGCAGGTAAAATTTTCCTATATTGTGAGGATCCCTTAGCATGTTTAGCAGATTTATGCAACTGATCAAGAACATATCTTTAAAGTTAAAAAGTAAATAATTATTGTTGTCAATAAGTTACTAGAACTGAATGAAGCAATTGACCTCCGTAAACATCTGAAACAGGAGGGAGAACATGTGTAGGCCTCGACCAGGATTCAAACCTCTGGCTTACGGTGCTGTAGCTCTACCAATTTAGCTACCGAGGCTATCTGTTAAGGACGCTTCTATATTCCTCCCTTCTAAATGAGACAAGCCACACTCAATCGGCAAATGTCTATACTGCAGCTTCGAATCGACCTCTCCAGCCAATGCATGCCCAGTAGAGCTCCATGGGTAAATCAATTTACACTGGCCACCAAATAAAACAGGAGGGAGATTATGTGTAGGCCTCGACCATGATTTGAACCTCGAACCTCCAGCTTACCATGCCATCGCTCTACTATTTCTCTGGAGCAAAATTAATGTAACTATGCAATTGCAAAATTCCAGCTTCTGGTTTTCAGAATTTGTGAATTTAATTTAATTATGATTAGTACAATTTTTATCCATCATTATTTTATTCTACACAATGTAGTATAAATGCTATGAAAAAGGTTATAAAATGTTTATTTGTAATGTCATTATGAAATATATATATAAAAAAAAAACAGAAAAAAAATACTTTAAAAAATAAATTAAAAAAAATAGGCAACTGCGCCATCATCGGGTCCCGAGTGCGAAAGCAGGAGGGACTTCTTTTTTATGGAAAGACATTTTTGTTATATGTTATATGTACCTGCTGGAATGTTTTATGCAAACAATAGTTAGTCTTCAACCTAGCTACAAAAGGTTAGTATTTATACCCTATTATTTAACAAAGCTTGAGCTCGCGTTGAGGCTTTGCCTTAGTTCATATTATTTTACAAAGGGGTTAAGTGGGGTGGTGGGGGGAATGTCAAGGTACAGTAATGGAATTGAAACCACCTCACTATTTCAAAATCCCCATTCACACTGCACCCTGAAATTAAGACCACCCCATTATGAAGACCAGTTTTAGAGATGGTCTTACAAGCTAGGTTTCCGTGTTCTGTGATATCAGTGTAGTCAGCAGGGAGGAAATTTCACACCGATGCAACAAATATGCATTATTTCATGCAATTCAGCCAAAGACCAATGATGCATGGTAGAATTATGCAGAGGGTTTCACTTTGCTTAGTTTCATTATCAATTCAAGTATCCTTCAAGGATTTAGCAAAAAAAAAAAAACCTACATGTAACAGTTTGTGGGAAAGAAACCCCAGATCATGATTACATATTATCTGTAAACTGTCAGGGTTGTCATTAAGAGCCGGCAGTTGACTGTTTCAACCAAGATTTGGGCCGGCTCAAATTTTGAGAAAACAATTTTAAAAAATCTGCAATGTAAAATCAAGACCATGATGCTTACCTAGCATTTTTGGAAGAGTCTCTGCCACAGTTGATAAAAAATACTTTTGGATTGGGAAGTGACATTATTGAGCCCTATGTTATGTTAGGAAGAAAGGCTTGTGTTTAAAAATATCAAGGTGTGACATCACCTGCCATGACCTGAGCACGCCAAGTTCCTAGTGGATATTTCTTTGTGGACCATGTTGTACAAATGATGGATCCTTGTGTTTGCTTATTATTTTATTTCGTAGGGCAATCTTAAAACGTTGTAGAAGTTTCTCAAAATGCTGTTTCAGTTTTCACAGTTAATTACTTAACCCTTCACTTGATGACAAAATGGGTGACTAGTGTAAATCCAGATCAGATAGCAGTGATGTAGATCCAGATCAGCTTATCAATCCTTGTGGGTTAATTCTGATCTAAATTATTCACTTTTTGAAGCATTTAAGTTCTTTGAACATCTTACTTAGCATTTTGTGCATTTTCCTTCTTAACTGGAAGCAAGTGTGTTAGATTATCAGGGTTGAAGGTTATAAAACTTAGTTTGGAAACCAGTCTCAAATCTCGAGCATCTGATTAGCTGAAATGGCGAGCAGTCGCCATTTCAGCTAATCAGATGCTTGAGATTTGAGACTGGTATCCAAACTCAGTGTTATAACCTTGGAGCCAGGATCTAGAATGGTTGCTCATGTGATAAAAGGTGTATTCTTCAAATAAACTGACAATCATAAGTATTGAAATGCATGTGTGTTATAGTGATTTTTAAATGAGATAACTTCTTTTGAAGGAGCCTATAGGAATTAAAGATGACATGAAGCTTTCTTCAGAAATCCTCTTCCATTTGTGTGATATTTATAAAAAAGACAATAAATAAATTATGACAACAGCATAATCTATTAACTGTTTATCTGCAACAGCAATTTATGTCCTTCTTTATCAGCAACAAAAAGTTTGGTGTAATGGAATATGGTTATCAGTTAAGATTTAAAATAAAATATTTATTTTCAGAAAAGTGTATTGCCATTGTAATGAATGCTATGGACTTGAAGCTTCTGCAGAATACAGTGTTACTCTAGTAAACACATACAAGGTTAGCATTTGTTTTTAGCTCGACTATTCGAAGAATATGTCGAGCTATTCTACTCACTTAGGTGTCGGCGTCGGCGTCGCCGTCCCGCTTTGGTTAAAGTTTGCGTGCAACATACCTATATCTTACAAACTACTATAGCTACAGCTTTGAAACTTGGCACACTTGTTCATCATCATGTCCCGAGTGTGTGTGCCAAGAACCATAACTCTAACTTTCATTTTGATCAAAATATGGCCCTTTTTCGACTTAGAATTTCAGGTTAAAGTTTGCATGCAAGCTACTGTACAAACACATAACTTCCATACTCTTTATACTACAGCTTTGAAACTTTCAGCACTTGGTCATTATCATATCCTGAGTGGATATGCCAAGAACCATTATTCTTACTTCCATTTTTTTCAAATTATGGCCCTTTTTCGACTTAGAATTTCAGGTTAAAGTTTGCGTGCAAGCTACTGTACAAACACATAACTTCAATACTACTTACACTACAGCTTTGAAACTTTCAGCACTTGTTCATTATCATATCCCGAGTGGATATGCCAAGAACCATAACTCTTAACTTCCATTTTGATCAAATTATGGCCCTTTTTCGACTAAGAATTTTAGGTTAAAGTTTGCGTGCAAGCTAGTTTCTTTAATACTTCTTGTACTATAGCTTTGAAACTTTCAACACTTGTTTACCATCATGACCCCGACTATGTATTCCAAGAACCATAACTCTTTCTTTAATTTTTAATCAAATTATAGCCCTTTTTCAACTTAAAATTTCTGGTTAAAGTTTGCATGCAAGCTAGTTACTTTCATACTTCTTGTACTATAGCTTTAAAACTAAAGACACTTGTTCACCATCATGACCCTGACTATGTATGCCAAGAACCATAACTCTTTCTTTGATTTTTATCAAATTATTGCCCTTTTTCACTTAGAATTTAAGGTTAAAGTTTGCGTGCAAGCTAGTTACTTTCATACTTCTTTGTACTACAACTTTGAAATTTGTTCTTTATCATGACCCTGACTATGTTTGCCAAGAACCATAACTCTTTCTTTGATTTTTATCAAATTATTGCGCTTTTTAGAATTAGAAATTAAGGTTTAAGTTTACGTGCAAGATGGTGAAACCTCATAACTTTCATTCTATTAAAACCACAACTTTTAAACTTTGTATACCTTTATTTTATCATACATCAGGTTGATGTTCAAAGGCCCATAACTCATCCTTGCTTTTTTTATTTAATTTTTGCCCTTTTTCACTTTGAAATTAGAATTAGGACTTAGAAATTATGGTTAAAGTTTCAGTGTTAGTGTTTTTCATAGGTAATGCTATAGAAAAGGTTTAAAACAGATTTACTTAACATACTTTGGATGAAAGTGTTGAGTGGTTATACTATACTATACTATACTATACTATACAATACTATACTATACCATGCCACGCCACGCCACGACACGACACGACACGACACAACACAACCACATACCACACCACACCACCCCCAGCACACCACCCCACACCACCACAACCACACCACCACCACACCACACCACCATCACCCCCACCACCACCACATACCACCACTACAAACAACACCACCACCACACTACCACCTCCACACCACCACATACCACCACCACCACCAACAACAATACCACCACCACCAACAACAACACCATCACCAATAACAACACCACCAACAACAACACCACAAACAACAACACAACCAAAAGCAACAACAACACCACCACCACCACCAACAACAACAACACAAACAACAGAAGCAACAATAACACAAATAACAACAACAACTCCACCAACAACACTGTCAACAACACCACCAACAACACCCCCACCACCACCACCAACAACAACAACAACACCACTACCAACAACAACAACACCAACAAGACAACCAACAATAACACAAAGAACAACAACAACACCACCATCAACATCACCACCAACTATACCGTAAACAACACCACAAACAAAAACACCACCACCAACAACACCATCACCAACAACACGAACACCACCACCACCAACATCAACACCAACAATAACATCAACAACACCAACAACTAACAACACTAACAACAACACCAACATAACAACACTACCACCAACAACACCACCACCGCCACCACTAACAACACCACCACTACCAACACCAACAACAATACCAACAACAGCAACTACACCGACACCACCAACAACAGCAACCAGCATACCATACCATACCATACTACACCACACCTCACCACATCACTTTAGGTGGGCAGGGATAGTTGGTTGATGGGTGTGGGATCAGGGGTGTATGGGCTGGGTTGTGTAAACACTCTTAAAAAACTACAATAATAAATTAAGTGTAATTAATTGATTTCCTAACTTAGATTAAGAAACTTTTGTTCATGTGTGTGTGTTGGGTGTCATAAACTCCTGAATTACTTCCCAGTTTAAATGAAGCCCAGTTTAAAATGTGCTTAACTATGTCTGACTTCCAATAGTCGAGCTTGCAGTCGTTTCCGACTGGCTCTTGTTATTTTCATGTAGTAGAACTGCCTTCATGTATAATACAGAGACATTACACTGAATCTACCTGTACATGTTGGTATTTATATTTTTATATCTTGTAACAAGAAAACATATATTTGTTTTGTATGATCAGCTGGCACATCTGTGGATTCATATCTTAATCTACACTGTTCAAATTTAGATTCATGGCGATATATCTGACCAAGCAGCAGACAGTGTCAATCCAGATCAGACACCGAATTTGTTCTTGCTGATCTGGATCTGTACTGTTGTTCATGTGATAAAAGAAGTCTGTGTGGAATGAGTGTTCTTCATCATGATGGGAAATCTAATTTTTCTATTAGAAATGGTGCAGGAATTATCACAAATTGGCTTGCAAAATTATACTGTACCTTAAAACTGAGTAAATATTGTTAGTGGATAATGTGTTCTGCAAAAAAGTCATATGTACTGAAAAGTGTTTATAATTCTTGTATGCTCAGACAGGTATTCCAAGTTGAGTCTGGATACATAGTATTATCAGGGCTAAAAAAACATATAATTTGACAATAGAAGCATTGAACATAAATTATGCTTGAAGATAAATTAATTAATTGTTGAATTTATTATTTCAGGATGACACCTTCACATGGAATCCTGTGGGGAGATCAGTGCCCAAGGTTATAAAACTGAGCATGGAAACCAGTCTCAAATCAGTCAAACCAGTCAAGCATCTGATTGGTCCAATCTCAGTTTAACGATTCTGGACAATACAGTCTAACTGAGCAGCCTCCCTCTATATATTTTGGTTCATCACAAATAACTGCAATGGAGTATGCTGCTTGTTAGTATGCGTTGATGGAC